>JXCR01034961.1:2247-24465 GCA_002079205.1 Phalaenopsis hybrid cultivar | reverse complement strand
CAGAAATAGGAAAATATTTTGTAAATCCTCCTTCAGTTTGAACACAAGTAACAGCTCTAGTACATTCCAAAAAATTTTCTTTTGAACCTACCTACTTAGGAGTATAAGCGCATAACATTAAAAATTTTAGTATAAACAAAAATCTTTAAGACTATAATTGTATCTCCAAATCTATTAATTTTTACCATATTATCTTTCAAACTCTTATCTATAACTACACCTACAACATTTATAGTGTGACTAATATGTCTGTTTAATTCTCCTCTAATAAAAATATTTTCTTCATATGGTATCATTTGTATTAATTCTTCTAGATCATTCCAAAAAAAAATTTTGAACGTATATCTAAACCTACTTAAGAAATATAAGCACTTATAACATTAAAAATCTTAGTATCAACAATAATCTTTAGGACTATAATTCTATCTCCAAATCTATTAACTTTTACCATATTATCTTTCTAACTCTTATCTATGATTACAACTAAACCATTTCTAGTGTGAATCCTATCTGAATACCTAAGTTTAAAATCTAAGTTATCAATTTCCTTAGCATTTTCTCCAACTAAATCATTTAGTTTCTTGAATGCATAAATATTTATCATCCTATGAACAATAATATCTACTAATTCAATTCATGTACCTGTGAGAGTACATATACTGAATGAAATGACTCACTAAAAATCGAGCAAGATGACTAACTAAAAAACAACTTTAAAAAATATCAAAAGATTCTGGAGTAATNAAAATCGAGCAAGATGACTAACTAAAAAACAACTTTAAAAAATATCAAAAGATTCTGGAGTAATAAAAAAAAATGGTCAATGTCTATTCAAATAAAATGATTGAATTCAAAAATAAAAAATAATAATAATAATAAATGACTTAATTTGACACAAAAAGCCCAATTAGTCATTTGACATAAAATGCTCAAACCTAACCAAAATAGTTAGAGCAATCAACCTAATCCAACATTGCTAGCATGAGGTCTTTTTAGAGCACACGTAGAAAAATCGTGTTGGATTCCTAGTGGCGACGCCGACAATAAGCCACCAACCATACAAGGAGTAGCAACGGCTAGAATGACAGTAACAATGCGAAGTAACCTCCATTTAAGAAGCAAGAGAGATTCCATAAAGAAGTGCTCCTAACTNATCCATTAGAGGTGATCCATCTTTAATGAGAATGCTAGTGGCGGGTGGGACTATTGCAAAGCAGGAGCAAGGGTATCAAATGTTCCCCTTCATTTCTTATGCTCCTTTGCACAATCTATGAGAGGATGAATCATGAAGCTATGTCAATCCACCTGGGTCAATTTGGCTTAATCAATTTGGTTCAGCCTAATGAAACCACTATAGCTCTATTATAAGAACCTTGAAGTTCACACCAGTTTGCTTAGAATTTCATATCAATCCTAAAATCGTTTAACATTTATAAAACCGTGATCCAAACCACTCATATATGCCAAAGATCCAAGCTTTCTAACCCTGACAAAGGTTGGTACTTTAGCTAATTATCTCTCCCCCTTTTAGCTGTTCGAACTTCCCAATTCATTTTCAAATATGTATGACAAATCCTGGTATATCACTAGCCCTCCATTTCCCTTGAAATGTCAAAACATCTTAAATGCTTTTCTATTATTTATCCAAAATAGACAACAAATTGATTCTTTCCCTGAATTTCGGACAATTCGAAACACTCCATATTTTGAAAGAACAATGGGTCTTGACCTCACCATATTGCAATCCACCTAAAAGGAAATTATTTCAATATCAAACCTCTTAAATACAGCCGATTAGAAACCCTAAATTGCCAGCAAAAATACTGAAAAAAAAAAGTTATTCAGTTTATTATATTCTCTATTAAATGCATTGTGCCTATTATACTTGAATAATTTTATGCTACTTAAATAATCAACTAAGATTATAATCCTCCTTTCTTCTTGTTTCTCAATATTTATTTTAGCCATCAATAAGATATTTAGCTACCGACAGGATTACGCTACAGTAACAAAGCCGATCTGACCTCTACTATTACTATAACAAACAAGCAAATCCTAAAACAATAATCCAAGAACACAATTTTAGGGCTAATCACCTAAATAAATCCAAACCAAAAGAAAACGAAAGCAATCACCAGAATCATAAAAACGAATCATGGTCGCAAGGGTTGGAGCACCTGATGGTGGTAAGACTGGATGATCCACAGTAAACGCACTCGAAAGGAGCGGGAGTATCCCGGAACATCGTCTGCTGGAGCGGGATGCCCTTTGGATCTCCAAAGACGGCATTCGGCGGGATCATCCCAGCTTGATGCGGGTGCTGCGTCACGTAGAATACAGGCTGGGGAGTCGGACCTTGGGCATATCCGTCAACCCCGGCAACGCCGGAGGCATAGTGGTAGGGCACCCCAAGAGCAGGTTCCCCGCCTGAACCCTTCGCTGCCATCAGTTCTTCCGATTCACAGAAGCGTATTCGTTCACCTGTTTCTGTTCTCGCGAAGCGCGTCGAAGGGTATAAGACGAGTAACAACGATCTGGGTTGGTCGACGGCGGAAGTCTGGTAGAATTTGTAACACCTTCTAGAGGGGACGACGGGCAGTTGCTCGGTCGTCGTTGTTTCCTGTGGGTCAAATTTTGATTTTCCTACGGCAAGGCCGATATGGTTTCCCTTTTAAATCTGGNGACGAGTAACAACGATCTGGGTTGGTCGACGGCGGAAGTCTGGTAGAATTTGTAACACCTTCTAGAGGGGACAACGGGCAGTTGCTCGGTCGTCGTTGTTTCCAGTGGGTCAAATTTTGATTTTCCTACGGCAAGGCCGATATGGTTTCCCTTTTAAATCTGAATTTTAATTATTAATTATTTAAAATATAAAATATAATATTTTAATTTTCTAATTTTTAAACATAGCATTTTAATCCACAAACATTCTTTTTTATCAACTAGTAAAGACTTCGAATGGACAGTTATGAATTATTAAAATATTATATTTAATTTTTTTATTGTTTAAAATATTATATTTAAAATTTAGATTGTTAAAATATTAAATCTCAATTTTTTTTATGACAATTACGTATAAGACACTCGTATTGTATAAAAAATAATGACTATTATTAATTTTTTTAAAAATGATATATATATATATATATATATATATATATATATATTTCAACCTGTTTTTATTATTTCTTTAGTAAATTATGAAAAATTATTGTACCCTTATTTCAAAATGGCACCATTTAAAAACATAATGTTGATTTTAGAATGGCAACAATGTATTATTTTTACTGGTGACAATTACAATTATCACCATTTTAGTAACTAATCATGTCAATTATATTTTTTTTAAATGCAAATGAATTAAATTTATTTATTAATTAGTCAATATTTAAACTTCTTTTAGCATGGATAATACTTGAGCTCTGCTTATACATACTTAGCTTAATTTTTGAAAACCTTAATCAGCTGAATTTCATCTATTTAGATAGAGCTATCTCCATAAAGTTTGGGTTCATCAAAACATCAATTTAGGATCTGTTTGGAGCCGTAACGCCATACCGTGAAGTTTTAGTTTTTTTTTGTCTTCTTTCCTTCAGCGGCAGCGGCCGCTTGCCGCTAAATAGGATGAACACAGGCCGGGCGGGATCGACCACGCGGCCCCGGCGTTCAAATCAAACAGTTTAGATTTAATCAAAATAACAAAGAAAATTTGTTTTCATAACTAGGGTCAAAGATTAATTTAAATTTTGACTGATTTATTAATTTATAAATTATCAAAATTGAATAATAATTTTAAACAAAATATACAACTCCTAACTCTTAACCCCAATCCCAAAGATAATTCAATCAAAATCATACATCCTCAGCCAAAATTACAAATCCATCAGATTTAAATCCCGTATTAACACTACATATGAATACGGATCCTCGCATGTGTCATGTTCCTCCCAACCTCTGGCCCGTTTATCTCGTCCCACACCGACCGACCGATCGACCACGCCTTAGCTCGTTTTCCCATAACTCCCCCAGAAACGTCTTGGCGGCATCCAGACTGGGGAAGTAAGCCGGCTCCAGAAACATCAGCGATAGTGAATCACCGGATTCCGGAGAAACAACCAGAGGTCGGCATGTCGTAGCTTCCAAACTCCCCATCACCGCAGTCACCACTTGCCTATACCCAAAGTAGAACCTCTTCACCGCCGCCTCCACCGCCTGAAACGCCTGCAAGAGATGAATCCTCCCGGGATTCCCCTCGTCCCCTCGCCTCCGGCTATGGAACAGCCTCATCGTCGCTTCCTGCAGCCTTGGCCCACCGCTCGGATCAGCTTCAGCGCCGAGCACCCATGGCACCCTCCTTTTCAGTTCCTTCCCTGACGAGGCCGTGACATCGCGCAGCGCCGCCGATCGGAAACAGAATGCCTCCGAACCGTTGCTCGCGCGAAGCGCGAGCTGACCCCTGAGCCTGAGGAGATCGTCCGGATCCATTAGGAGATGAAGATCCGTAATATCGGCAAGAAGCTTCCAGATTCTTTCTAGGAGCCAGCAATCGCCGGCGGCTGCGGCCCAATCGGAGGAATCTATGCGATCCGCTAATCTCCTCGTGAGCTCCCTCGCTGACGCGAGCCAGGACTCAAGAATCTGGTGAATGGTGAAGAGATTCTCGTTCTCGTGGTTGTTGAGATTCTCGTATGGGCTTTTCTTCAGGGAATGTAGTTCGGAAGGTCGAACAACGAGATCGTACTCGAAGATGGGTTTTCCAGCAAGGTTCGGCTCCCCCAACCCTAGGGTGAAGGGACTCCCCTGCATCCGGCTCTCGATCTGGAACTGGATCTTACTAGCAATGTGCTTAGACTTTTCCCACGCAGCTAGGCGAGGGAGAAGGCTCTCCTCGCTCGAGCGGCTCACGACGGCTCCACCGCCGCCGGGGAGCTGCCACACCTCCTGCGAGCTCCGATCACGGGCCAAAACGCCAGCGCCCGACCGCAAATCTACCACCGGTGCACCGCCGCCTCCCTCCCCTTCACAGAAATCTCCAATAATCTCAATCTCCACAGCCGCAAGCGATTCCAGCCGGCGACTCCATTCCCGAATGTTCGCATACGGCCGGGGACCTGACATCGCGATGGATATAAACCGAAAAGTGATCTCGAGGGCTTGAATTGCCGGCTTCAGCACAGATTCATTCCTCCACTGTGGGAAATCCCTTGAACTCCAGAGCTTGGTGAGATCCGAAAGCCGGACGTAACGCTCGTAAGCCGCGGTGAGAGACGCATCCCGATGAGGAATTGCCGAGGAGTTCGCCGCCGGCGTGTGATTTGTCCCCGGTGATATGTTGGAGACCTTGAAGGCGATTGCCATACCGTTCAGAAAATTTTTGACTGGCTTGAGATGGTTACAAGAACGGTAATGGGCTGTGGTCCTTATATAGAGGTGGGGTTATGGGGACAGTTTGCGTGGGAACGAAGGTCGAAGGAGGGCGAAAAGTGTTATTTTAAAATTAAATTTGAAATTAAAAATCATGGCGGTGGAAGCGAACGAGAAGGAAAAAATTATTAAAAAAGGCGGAATGCGGAGTGAAACTTATCCATTAGAAGCCGCCCGACACGGCTTTAGTTCCTATACCTTTTTGCCACTATTCAAATACTGGATTTGTAAATAACAAGTTTAGGATGGTCTGTATGTAATTGTCCCGTTAAATAAATGAAACGGTTAACCGCATTTTATATAGTTAGCCGTCTAGCCTGGCTGTCTACTGTTTACATCATTATCGTTAAAGTTCTTTTATTTTGATTCAATTCCATTAAGGATTAGACGACATATTCGATTTTGATCATTCTGTATTTCTCTATTTCGTAATTTCATGCCTCCATAATTAATACGAAATTTCATTGAATGTTGTCGGCTTTGATCAAATAGTATCAAGCCACAATCGCCTCATCTCATCATCATTGAATCTTGTTTTGAACATCCGCCCAGAAAAATTAGTAGGCAAATATTAAACTTTGTTGGGCACACTGATAACAGTTGTCTGCCACACTGGCAGTGGCCCGAAGATGGAGGCCCGACGGTCATGACAGCAATGGGTCAACATTAAAGGTCTATCATTGTAATGACAGCTTGATGTTGGTAGAGTGATAGTGGTTTTATGGTGGCGACAGTCCAATGATAGTGGTCAAGCTCGAAGACGATGGGTAATCGATGGCAGCCTGATGGTAGCGGAGGCGGTCCGACGACGACAGTCCGCCACGACAAAGGTGGCTTGATGTTAGGAGTCTTGCACCATGACAATAGTGCGATGTCGATCGGGTGATTATGGTTCTATGGCAGTGGTAGCCCGATGACAATGACCCAACATAGAGGTGGTGGTTTGGACGATGGTGGCTTGATGGTGATGCGAGGGAACTGATTACTATGGACATGATAGTTCAACATTGGCCCAACATCAGTTGTTTAGTGACAGCAACAGGTCGACGCCGATGGTCCAGCACGGGTGTCGGTGGTTGAGCATCTAAGGTACTGTGATGGCTGTCCAACGGTGGTTTCGGCAGTCCAGCTAGGACGATCCAACATGGCTGCAGTGACCCTACGACAATGGTCCTGCATTTTAGTGGTGTCTCAATGTCAATGGTTCGATAAGGCTGATTTTGCTTGATGTCAGTCGGGTGACAATTTTACGACGATGTTTGCTTGATGGCGGCGACAGCATGACGACGATGGACCGATGGTGGCGGCGATCAAGATTACTCAAGAGATTAGAGTTCTCCTCAATCTTTTCATTTTCATCTTTTCTTTATATTTTAAGTATATTATCTAGACTCATTTGGACTTGAATCAGATCAATTTTTTATGTCATTTAGGAACGAGAGCACACTCCATGTTAATATATATTGCTAATAAATTCAGATAAGACAGCATTTAATGTGACATATAAAGGATTCTTTATGGATTAACACAGTTTCCATTCCACCTCTTTTTGCCTAGCCAGCCANTACTCAAGAGATTAGAGTTCCCCTCAATCTTCTCATTTTCATCTTTCTCGCATGTCTATTTATCGATTTTTTTGAGTAAAATCCTTTATAAGTACTACATGAATATAGATCACCCCATCAGAAAAACGAGAGTGATTATTTTGATCGTATGTAGTTTTATGACTGTTTGAATGTCTTAACTATGTCAAAATTAATGGATCTTAGGCTCATTGGGTTTGTCTCATCGAGACGCTCGATTTGACTACTAGCTTGCTAGATATAAAGATTATTTGATCCCCAAAAATATGTTTCGAATCTTTCTTTATATTTTAAGTATATTATCTAGACTCCTTTGGACTTAAATCAGATCATTTTTTGTCATTTAGAAACAAGAGCACACTCCATGTTAATATATATTTCTAATAAATTCAGATAAGACAGCATTTAATGTGACACATAAAGGATTCTTTATGGATTAACACAGTTTCCACTCCACCTCTTTTCCCCTAGCCAGTCGCCTATTCCTTATTCTTTTACGATTAGGAGAAGAATGAAGCACGCATCCTTGTGGATCGGTGAGCTAAAACCAAGGGTTTTGGCTTGGAAGCTTTTTCCATGTAGTGGGAATTGCTTAGGTGAGGTACAGCTAAGATGTATAAACCAAACAATGTAATTAGGAGGATAAGAAGATTTTTTGTATCAATTATTCCTCCATATCATTAGGTAGGGGGGTGAATGACAAATATATATGGATCAGACGCAAACATGTAGCAGTCCAAAGATCCTTAGCCTTTGACATTAGAGAATCTCCACAAGAAGATAATTATCTTAATTAAGAAGCCTTAATTGGATAAGAGTTACATTCCAAAGCGTTTTAAATCACCTTTTTTTTGGTTCTCGTCGTTTCGTCCGATTCGATGGACCGAAGCCATGCGTTATGGGCAGCTCATGTANTTTTGGCTTGGAAGCTTTTTCCATGTAGTGGGAATTGCTTAGGTGAGGTACAGCTAAGATGTATAAACCAAAATATGTAATTAGGAGGATAAGAAGATTTTTTGCATCAATTATTCCTCCATATCATTAGGTAGGGGGGTGAATGACAAATATATATGGACCAGACGCAAACATGTAGCAGTCCAAAGATCCTTAGCCTTTGACATTAGAGAATCTCCACAAGAAGATAATTATCTTAATTAAGAAGCCTTAATTGGATAAGAGTTACATTCCAAAGCGTTTTAAATCACCTTTTTTTTTTTTTGTTTCTCGTCGTTTCGTCCTATTTGATGGACCGAAGCCATGCGTTATGGGCAGCTCATGTGAATACTATTAATTATCTTTTAGTTAGTCATGAGTGCTATATGTTCAAAATAGTTGCTTCTAATATTCGTGAGTTATAAATATATCATATTTATATATATATTTTTTTTTCATTTAATTATTTTCNCATGAGTGCTATATGTTCAAAATAGTTGCTTCTAATATTCGTGAGTTATAAATATATCATATTTATATATATTTTTTTCATTTAATTATTTTTTTAAGATGACAAATGAAGTATGATTAACATTTAATAGTTTTAAATTTGCTAAAGCTATTATAATTCATTCAAATTATCTAAATTAATTCTTTAAAAAAAATCATTTACAAAACTAAATAGGCTTTGCAATCAAGTCTTTACCATTGGAAACAAAACTCTTAACCACTAGTCTAAAAGGGTTGCATATTAAATTCATTAATTCTAGAATTTAAATTTATCTAAATCAAAACTACTTATTTTATAAATTAATTAATCATATTTTTAGAAATGATTAAATACCTTTTTTAACATCATCACTATACATAAATAAATAATTTAGTTTTCTAAGAAAATTATTGCAGCTATGTATACTCATTGCTCGCCGTCATGGACCATAAGGTACGTTAGCTGATCTCATGGGTCTAGAAGACCTTGTTTTCTTTTCTACAAAAAGGATTCAGTCACCTCTATCTATCGAGTCCGCTTGTTGTATCTGTATGTTGAGCTTGCTTGCTGAAATGATCTGTCAAACTCGTTTGTTGAAGTAGTCGGTCAAGCCTTCCATGATTATTCTTAGTGATTACAACCCGCCAACATGAGAGATGTCACTCAAGGATAAACTCACGTCTGCATCAATTTAAGAGTTTCATGATAATCATGTCTTCTATTTCTCACAAGGACATTATGACATACATTGTATCATAGGTGATGGATAAGAGACTAAGAGATGTAAGTTAAGGCACCTCCTATTTTAAAAGGAAGGGAAGAAAAAACATGATCTCTACTCCCTCTCTAATTTTCTCATCCCTGGTTCAATTTCTTGCTACAAAATCTGATTTAGTCCCGGTGAAGGTGAGGCCCGTTTGAGGTGACAATCAGACGAAGTAATCGAGATCTTGTAAAACAAAAAATGTGGATCAAACGACACTATTGTAAAATAAAGGTGACTGACGACAATGTTGTAGACGTCTGATCAACATCCTAACAACAAATTTAACTCATAATGCAAAGCATCAAAAAGCCAGTCTCAAAGCTCAACTTTGATCTAGCTCTAGAGGTGAGTCCCTGCCAATAATGACAAGTTTCACGAAGGGTAAGTTGCAAATCACCTCAGTAACGAGTCTCAGAGGTTCCCCCCGCGAAGGCAAAGACATGATCTACCCAAGTCCTGGCGAAAGGTAAGGCCTGACTGAGATGAAAAAACCGACCGAAGCAAAGTGAGTCGGGCAGTGTAAGACCTATGTCGAGTTGTGACAAATTAAGAAACAACCGACGATCTTATCTAAGGCCCGAGTCATCAAGCAACACAAAAATTCATCACCAAGCAATTATCAATAGGAAATAACACAATAAAGGTAAAACAATAAAAAGAGGAAAAGGCTTGAAAAATAACTGAAAAGCTTATTCATTTCAAATTGAAAATATACAAGTATTTTCTATACACAAAAGATATCATTTACACTATATTAACTAAAAAAATTTTCTAGGAAAATCTATAAATATCAAGAAGCCGGCTGGAAGATCTTACTTCGTTTTCGGCACCCGAATCATTCTCAAAAGAACCCTTGGAGCCTGTATAAAGGGAAGCAATTTTATTTAAGACTGTGAACTTTGGGTTCAACCAAGCCCGATCAAATGAATCTATCGGTTGTTGTGATGTTGAAGACTCAAAGCTGCTCGCCTATTATCTTTTCCTGCCTCGAGTGAGAAGGGAGCATCTCAAAGAACTCATCAATCTTCATTATCATCACTTATGCCTTCAACTCCTATTCTCTTGCTCGGCAATTGACAGAAAATCTGAGAGAGTAACAATCTCCTCCGTTGCAGTCAGTTTCTTCTCGGCTATCATGGCTTGCTCTTTAAATTTCTTTGTAAGCTCGGATGAGATCTCAACCCTTTCTAAGGTGGTGGCCCACTTCATCTCAATTTAATCTAGTGTCATCGATTCCACACCTTTTGGTGATTTTGATCAGCCTTCTTATAAAGTTAGGGTTGCTCAAGAGTCCAAAGAGACGTAGCAATTCCACGTGGTCATATCATTTCCACAAAGGCGGAAAGTTAGACTTTGAACGACGAAGAACCTCATACTAGTCCACGTCGTGGTCAATGGATACGTACCAATCATCATAAGAATTCCAAATCAGTGGGAACCGAGTTAACTGGGTAACCCTTATTCTTTTTTTGATATGAAAGAGGGGGTGGAGGAGTCAACTCAGCAACCAACTCCTTCCCTTCCCTATTTTTGTGCTTCCCTTGGGGACACCACGCTTGAGTTTGTCTCAGACTCGGTTTGGGTGGTAGATGCGAGCTAGATGGCCTCACTCCGGGCAAATAAGCTAATGAATGATGGTTTGTGGTGAGGCAAGGTCGACTATGCTATTTCCCCTTCAGAAGATTTTTCGGCTCCACTCTCCTCTGGGCAGCCATAGGACTCATCAGATTCTCGTCAACCCGCATATGGAGCTACATCCAGCAAATATGTATCAAAGCTAGCATGAGTTGAACATATCCTTGTAATAATTGTTGGTTCACCATTTGGAATTTTTTGGAACACTGTCGTGGTTGTATAAATAAGGAAAAAAAAGGCCTCACCTACTGATTCAAATACTTCATTGCAAGCCTTGGTCGAATTTCTTTCACTCGCCACAACTTCCTTTCCAGGAACTCCTTTTTTCCTGTATGACCCTGTATCGATGGAAAGCCACCTTAAGATCCTAGCACGAGGGCATTTGCAGTCCATACCATAGCTGGTTTATGTAAATCACCAAGTCTTTCCTGAACCTATCGGTCCCACTCTCATTTGAGTGGGTGACTCTGAACCTAATAGTCAAATCAAAGACAAAGGCCTCCTCCACAAGCAACCTCTTCGGGAGACAAGATTGACCGCTCGGTATCAGCTACCATAACAAAAGTATGCAGAGTTTGCTTTAGAGCCATCATAAAATGAACAGAAAAAGTTGAAAGGAAGAAGAAAAAAAACCAAGCAACAAAACTCGGATGAAAAATACAGTAAGCGTGCAAACAAATACCTCGACTCTTATTTTAGGGATCCAGCGGAAGTTGAAACACCACGGCAGAATTTCAAAAGGAAACATCACGTCAACATAAAAATGGAGACAAAAAAGAAAAGAAAAGAAAATATTTTATTTTAATAATAATGTAATTACAGTCAGAATTTAATCCGACAACAGATATTTCATAAGCTGACTTAACCACCTCAGTCATGACCAAACCCCTTCAAACCAACCATTTATATAACATTTGGCTGCCTAGATTGAACTGGTTAGCTCGATCGGCCTCGAAATGAGCCCTCTGAACAAAATCATCATCCTAGAGTTGGAAACTTCTCAATAAAGATTGGCTAGCTCCCCTCACATCTCCTCCAACACTATAATGAAATGCTCTTCTCATCGAGCCGGGGCAACATCTATCTCATCTGGGTGATGAGTCAGGGTTCTCAGAGACATGGAGTGTCCCCCAGCAAAGTTCATAGGATTGATTGGTTGGTTAACCACGTTCTCCTTGCTGACGACCGGCGCTTGGAGCAATTTATTAAAAAAAATGTCATAATTTATATCAAATTTTCAAAATAGCACCGATCAAAGCTCTAGACNGGAGCAATTTATTAAAAAAAATGTCATAATTTATATCAAATTTTCAAAATAGCACCGATCAAAGCTCTAGACACCCGTAAGTTATGTTTTCTTTTCTTTTCAAACATNCGAACACGAACTCATTGACGAACCGAACACAAACTGTTCGCGAACAACGAGCTTTTTTGACAGCCCTACTCTAGACACCCGTAAGTCGGCTTTGACTCTGACTCGTTCATACGGTTCGCAAAAGCCGTATCGCGGCGGCCGAAGACCGCCTCATCCCACGCGTGCCTCGTTGGCATTGCAAGCGCGTCTGGTGGGTCAAGCGGGTGCGGTTATGGTGACAGTTATGGTTTTGGTATTGGTTTTGGTTTCGTGGTGGGGCGGGGGAGTGGGCGTCGTCAGGCCACGCCTGAATATTAAAATACGGAATGTCAGCGTGCCGGTGAGATGCGGCGGGCACGTGAGATGCTTTAAGATGGAACCGCATGCATGCCACGTGAGACATTTACTTGGTGGGCCCCATTGTATAATAGGAAACTCAGCTTTGGTTAATTGGCGCGTGCTAGTAAAAGATTGGAAGAGGTTTTGTCTGGAAACTTCAATTGCCTTAATTGTTTTTATATCTGTTCTGGATAATATTTATGTTATTCATTGGAATAATGAATTAGGCTTTCTAAGGTCATGAAGTACGACCGAGCTCCATGTAATTTTTTTTTAATTTATACCGTGTAAATTGAGCTTGAATTTAATTAAGTGATTAAGTTTGGGCTTAAGTGCAAATTTAATTCTTCATATTTCAAAATGGCTTGTTTATTAATAGGAAGAGAAAATAGTTTTAATTTAATTAAATGGTTAAGCTAAAAGTAAAAAACTTATGGGAAAAATAAAAAGATAACTTGATAAAATAAATAATTTTTTTTTAAAATGTTATTATTTTACACTTCGATTCTTAAATGTAAATGTATTTTAAGTGTGTTTAGACTGATAGTTCTTGCAAATAAGTCAGATCATGAGTCGGGTTAGGAGTGACTCAAGCAGATTGTTAGCTTATCAGGCCCAGCTCATGAGTCATTTATCAAGTTGAACTTGAAATGTCTTAATTACACCATTTTGATTGTATTAGTGTTCATAATTTTTTTTAGTAAATTAATTACATTCATATAATTTTAATATAAATGAATGAGGAATGCTCCTTATATTGATTCCTCTAATGTCTAACACTATTATAGAATACACTTACATAACTAAAATGAGTTATAAATTATCATTAACTCATACATTATCAACTCAATTTTAACACNTAAATGTATTTTAAGTGTGTTTAGACTGATAGTTCTTGCAAATAAGTCAGATCATGAGTCGGGTTAGGAGTGGCTCAAGCAGCTCATTAGCTTATCAGGCCCAGCTCATGAGTCATTTATCAAGTTGAACTTGAAATGACTTAATTACACCATTTTGATTGTATTAGTGTTCATATTTTTTTTTAGTAAATTAATTACATTCATATAATTTTAATATCAATGAATGAGGAATGCTCCTTATATTGATTCCTCTAATGTCTAACACTATTATAGAATACACTTAAATAACTAAAATAAGTTATAAATAATCATTAACTCATACATTATCAACTCAATTTTAACATNGACATTATGACATACATTGTATCATAGGTGATGGATAAGAGACTAAGAGATGTAAGTTAAGGCACCTCCTATCTTAAAAGGCAGGGAAGAAAAAACATGATCTCTACTTTCTCTCTAATTTTCTCATCCCTCGTTCAATCTCTTGCTAAAGGTAGCAACAAGATCCGATTTAGTCCCAGTGAAATGTGAGGCCTGTTTGAGGTGACAATCCGACAAAGTAGCCGAGATCTTGTAAAATGAAAAATGTGGATCAAACGACACTATTGTAAAATAAAGGTGACTGACAACAATGTTGTAGACGTCTGATCAACATCCTAACAATAAATTTGACTTATAATGCAAAGCATAAAAAAGTCAGTCTCAAAGCTCAACTTTGATCTAGCTCTAGAGGTGAGTCCCTGCCAACAATGACAAGCTTCACGAATGGTAAGTTGCAAATCACCTCAGTAACGAGTCTCAGAGGTTCCCCCCGTGAAGGCAGAGACATGATCTACCTAAGTCCTGGCGAAAGGTAAAGCCTGGCCGAGATGAAAAATCTGACTGAAGCAGAGTGAGTCAGGCAGTGTAAAACTTGTGTCGGGTCGTGAGAAATTAAGAAACAACCGACGATCTTATTTAAGGCCCGAGTCATCAACCAACACAAATATTCATCACCAAGCAATTATCACAAGGAAATAACACAATAAGGTAAAACAATAAAAAGAGGAAAATGCTTGAAAAATAACTGAAAAGCTTATTCATTTCAATTTGAAAATATACAAGTATTTTCTATACACAAAAGATTTCATTTACACTATATGAACAAAAAAGGTTTTTCTAGAAAAATCTATAAATATCAAGAAGCCGGCTGGAAGATCTTACTTCATTTTCGGCACCCGAATCATTCTCAAAAGACCCCTTGGAGCCGGTATAAAGGGAAGCAAATTTATTTAAAACTGTGAACTTTGGGTTCAACCAGGTCCGATCGAATGAATCTATCGGTTATTGTGATGTTGATGACTCAAAGCTGCTCGCCTATAATATTTTCCTGCCTCGAGTGAGAAGGGAGCATCTCAAAGAACAGATCAATCTTCACTATTGTCACTTATGCCTTCAACTCCTATTCTCTTGCTCAACAATTGATAGAAAATCTGAGTAACAATCTCATCCGTTGCAGCCAATTTCTTCTCGGCTATCATGGCTTGCTCTTTAAATTTCTTTGTAAGCCCAGATGAGATCTCAACCCTTTCTAAGGTGGTCGCCCACTTCATCTCAATTTAATCCAGTGTCATCGATTGAATGTGGGAAGCCTCCCACACCTTTTGGTTATTTTGATCAGCCTTCTTATAAAGTTAGGGTCGCTCAAGTGTCCAAAGAGACGTAGCAATTCCACGTGGCCATATCATTTCCACAAAGGCGGAAAGTTAGACTTTGAACGACGATGAACCTCGTACTAGTCCATTTCCTGGTCAATGGATATGTACCAATCATCATAAGAATTCCAAATCAGTGGAAACCCAGTTACCTGGGTAACCCTTATTCTTTTTTTGATATAAAAGAGGGGGTGGAGGAGTCAACTCAACAACCAACTCCTTCCCTTCCCTATTTTGTGCTTCCCCTAGGGACACCACCTTCGAGTTTGTCTCTGACTCGGTCTGGGTGGTAGATGCGAGCCAGATGGCCTCACTCCAGGCAGATAAGCTAATGTATGAAGGTTTGTGTTGAGGCGAGGTCGACCATGTTATTTCCCCTTCAAAAGATTTTCCGGCTCCACTCTCCTCCGGGCGGCCATATGACTCCTCAAATTCTCGCCAACCCGCATATGGAGCTACATCCAACAAATATGTATCAAAGCTAGCATGAGTTGAATGTATCCTTGTAATAATTGTTGGTTCACCATTTGAAATTTTTTGAATCACTGCGGTGATTGTAGAAATAAAGAAAAAAAAAAAAAGCCCTCACGTGCTGATTCAAATACTTCATTGCAAGCCTTGGTCAAATTTCTTTCACTCACCACAACTTCCTTTCCAAGAACTCTTTTTTCCTGTATGACCATTTATAGATTGAAAGCCACCTTAAGATCCTAGCACGAGGGCATTTGCAGTCCATACCATAGTTGGTTTATGTAAATCACCAAGTCTTTCCTGAACCTATTGATCCCACTCTCATTCGAGTGGGTGGCTATGAACCTAATAGTCGAATCGAAGGCAAAGGCCTCCTCGACAAGCAACCTCTTTGGGAGACAAGATTGACCGCTCNCAAGTTCCCATACATTATCCCTTATTGTAAGCAACCTCTTTGGGAGACAAGATTGACCGCTCGGTATCAGCTACCATAACAAAAGTGTGCAGAGTTTGCTTCAGAGCCATCATAAAATAATCAGAAAAAGTTGAAAGGAAGAAGAAAAAAACCAAGCAACAAAACTCGGATGAACAATACAGTAAGCGTGCAAATAAATACCTCGACCCTTATTTTTGGGATCCAGCGGAAGTTGAAACACCACGACATAATTTCAAAAGGAAATATCACGTCAACATAAAAATGGAGACAAAAAAGAAAAGAAAAGAAAATATTTTATTTTAATAATAATGTAATTACAGTCAGAATTTAATCCGACAACAGATATTTCATAAGCTGACTTAACCACCTCAGTCATGACCAAACCCCTTCAAACCAACCATTTATATAACATTTGGCTGCCTAGATTGAACTGGTTAGCTCGATCGGCCTCGAAATGAGCCCTCTGAACAAAATCATCATCCTAGAGTTGGAAACTTCTCAATAAAGATTGGCTAGCTCCCCTCACATCTCCTCCAACACTATAATGAAATGCTCTTCTCATCGAGCCGGGGCAACATCTATCTCATCTGGGTGATGAGTCAGGGTTCTCAGAGACATGGAGTGTCCCCCAGCAAAGTTCATAGGATTGATTGGTTGGTTAACCACGTTCTCCTTGCTGACGACCGGCGCTTGGAGCAATTNACTTGTACTCAATAGTCAATCAATATGAAATTACTTAATTTTAATGTTTTATAATTCCCTAATTCCTAAAGGTCCTCCTTCATGATAGTACATCTTTAATATCAATGATGCTAATGATTTGTATATCCCAAGCTTCTCGTTTCACCAACTATTTACAGACTTAAGTCTAGGCGCCATTTTATAAATACAAGCTAAATAAATTTATATATAGTTCTTAATGATTGCTTCTCATGAATAGAATATAGCAGCTTGTTACTAAATTGATTATATGGGTTAGAGCATATTTTATACCCATTGGGCAAGTTCATAAAAATTCACTAGCCAATTTCGTTATGGTCAATATAATCCTAATGAGTAATTTTATCATATAACTTTAATGCTCTTGACTAGACAAACTTGAATTTAGCCTATTTAGATAAGCAAGATGAATTTAACTTGACCCACTTATTAATTCAGATTCATTTATGAGCCTAAACAAAAGTTTTTTATTTTTATTTTTTGAAGGAGAACCATCCAAAAATATTTTTTTCGTTGCTTGGGATGACACACTCACCCGTACAAAAAATGTGCTCTTAAGTTTTCTTCACTTTCTAGTCGTGTTTACCCATAGAAATTTCTACTAATTTTTTTTTTAGTTGTTGAGCGCCTTTGGACCAATCTTTTATGGTCATCTTCATTTGGTTATTTTTGCATCATCCATGTTCTAAGCCCATTTTTTGATTCATTTAATGTCATTTTTTTGGTTTGTTTTAGACAATAGATTTTTTTCTTTCTTGCAGAATGATTGCTCAAACTCTATCANTTTTTGCATCATCCATGTTCTAAGCCCATTTTTTGATTCATTTAATGTCATTTTTTTGGTTTGTTTTAGACACTAGATTTTTTTCTTTCTTGCANGCTTGGGATGACACACTCACCCGTACAAAAAATGTGCTCTTAAGTTTTCTTCACTTTCTAGTCGTGTTTACCTATAGACATTTCTACTAATTTTTTTTTTAGTTGTTGAGCGCCTTTGGACCAATCTTTTATGGTCATCTTCATTTGGTTATTTTTGCATCATCCATGTTCTAAGCCCATTTTTTGATTCATTTAATGTCATTTTTTTGGTTTGTTTTAGACAATAGATTTTTTTCTTTCTTGCAGAATGATTGCTCAAACTCTATCTTTTAAAATTACTTATTTTATTTACAACTAATAAGCTACAAGAAAGGACAATTTTTTGGGGAATGCAGCTAAATCTTCCTGAACTGCTGGTGTTTTCTAAGGCATCTAACCTCATCAAACGTATGAGAAAGCGACACTCTTAGGCTTTTGCAAGCGCTTATTTAAGGTTTTGGGGCATCCTTGGTTTTTCCCTTTCTCTTGGCGAAAATGTCCAGTTCTTCTCCTTCCTGATCTTCTACTAGTGTTCATTCAGTTTTAGGCACTTAGCCCCTTTTTAATTTCTTTTGGATCCCTCTTCTTTCTCTCCTCTCCCCTCTTCTTCTCGGTCTTTGCTTGGACCTGGCCCAACCGTCAACTAGAAAAGGTTATTCTCTTCCCATCTTTCTTATTCTTTTCTTAACATTTCTTTTATTCCTTATACAAATGACAAATTTTGTTTCTATGAAAGTGAATTAGAGGAATGCTTAAAATAGTGGAGTACCACTTTATTGGGATATGCTCTTGGCAAAAGATCATTTTATGATAATCTTCTTACTATCAAAAAAAATTGGAGGTAAAGGGAGATAACGAACTCATTTCTCTTACAGAGAGTTTTTTTTTTTTTTTTGTTTAAGTTTTTTTATCTTGAGAAGTATCGTTGTTGGTCAAGTTCCCATACATTATCCCTTATTGTTGGTCTAAAATGGGTATTTCTAAAATAACCAGCAAGATACATGTGTCATGAACCATTGACTCTCTTACGACAAAAGAATTATGTTAGGGTTAATATTCAAATTTCTATTGACTATATTCTCACATATTATATTATCTTAGATATTAAATAAAAAGAAGTTCTTATTCTTGTTATTAATGAATGTAAACCAATTACTTATAAAGTTTGCTCTACTTTCTCACACGACTCATCATCATGTCCTAAATTTCTTCTAACTTGCCCCTGGTAGTTATCTCTACTTTCTTTGAGAGAAGTAAAATAGATATGAAAGGGTTCAAAGAACCAAAAGAAGAAAAATTAAACTTAATTTTCCTGTTCAAATTGTAATATTCAAATTATAACTTCAACATCCATTTTACTTGTTAATGATTTTAAGACTTCAGTTGAGGCTTCTTCTTTTAAAAACACTCTGATTTTTTATGATAATATTGATGTTTTACAATCTAATATATTGTTTGTTGCTAAAGTTTCTATTATAAATATGAATTCTCCAACTTCTCTTGATAATGATCAAGAAACGCCTCTCATTGTTGATACTAATAATTTATATATCCATGCAGTACTATTCTTTTGAATGATAAGAATTTAATTACCTCTATTTCTCAACTCGTTATCTCATAAATCCAAGAAAGACAGATATAAAGAGGGTAATCCTTCTTTTTAATATTAGGCTTTTTCTCTTATTTTCTATTTTCTTATATTATTTTTAAATATTTCTGCTTGGAATATTCAGAGGCTTAATAATGATGATAGAATTATTAACTGTAGGAATCTTGTAAGGGATTTTAAATTTGATTTATTTGCTATGCTTGAAACCAAAAAAAANAGATATAAAGAGGGTAATCCTTCTTTTTAATATTAGGCTTTTTCTCTTATTTTCTATTTTCTTATATTATTTCTAAATATTTCTGCTTGGAATATTCAGAGGCTTAATAATGATGATAGAATTATTAATTGTAGGAATCTTTTAAGGGATTTTAAATTTGATTTATTTGCTATGCTTGAAACCAAAAAAAATTCATTTGTACTTTATCTCATCATATTTTTTGTAATAATTTTAATTTCTTTCCCAAAGAGAAAATTTCTCATAAATTCAATTTATCTAATAATAGTATAATTTAGCTTAAGTGGAATTTTAATAAGTTAGATTTTTAGTTTTAAGTGTTAACCCCTAGTTTATTGTGTCAGTTAGATAAGAATCATATTAATAAGACTTACTTACTCTTATCTCTCATTATAAAAATGAGCTTATGAATGTCATTCCTTGTGATTACAAGTGGACTAAGTAAAAAGTTAAATGCTATTGGCTAACTAAAGGGGGAATCGTACAAAATCTCTTATTCACAAAGTAAGAATTAGAAAATTTTCTAATTTTATTTAAAAAATTTGTTTAATAACAATATAACATCTCGGTGCATCAGTTAGAGGATATTGTTAATGAGGTTATTTCTTTCAATTCTCAATTACTTAATAATCAAATTAATAATTTCAATAATATGGTTCATTTATTTTTGGTTCATAATCATGCCTCTTTTAATGAGTGTAATACTTTAGTTATGAATTTTCATATGATGAGAATAAAAGTGCTTTTAATTCTATTGGTTTTAATAAATCACCCAAGCCTTATGATTTTTCTTCTATTTTTTAATGATTCTTGGAATATTGTTAGTTTGTATTGTATTGATGCTACAAAATATTTCTTTTCTGGTTCTAGGATCAATTATTCTACCTTATTCATTATTCCTAAGAAAACTAGAGCCAACTCTTTTAATGAATTTAGGCATATTTCCTTATATAACATTATTTCTAAGGTTATTATCATTCTTCTGCCTAATAATGTTATAATATTTATTTTTGGCCTAATAAACTAAGAGATTATTCCTCCCTCTGAAATTCATTATGCTCAAGCTACCTTTATAAAAGGACGTGATATTGTTGGTATTATTATCCTTACTAATGAATTTTTATATATCCTTGACTCTACTAATTTTTTAAGAACTCTTTGTTCAAAAATTGAATTGAAAAACTTTAGATAAGAACGTTTATTTATGATATAATGAAACTTATGAGTTTTCCTCAGTTTTCATTAATTGGGTTAAGGAATATACTAATAATATTTATTTTTTTATNCTTCTTCTTCTTTCCCTTCTTCCGAAATTTTTTCATTTTTATTTTTATTTTCATTTTTATTTTTATTTCTCTCTTTCTTCTTCTTCTCTTATTTCTTCTTCTTCTTCTTCCTTTCCTTCTTTTGATTTTATTTTTTTTTTATTTTATTTTTTTTATTTTTTTTTATTTTTTTTTATTTATTTATTTTTTTTCTTTCTTCTTATTCCTCCATTTTCTTCATCCTCTTCCGCCGGATTACTCACTCCTCGCCGTCCTTGTCACTCGCCGGCGTCGTATTTACGCCAGAGAAAATCAACAAGGAGGACGACATATTTTGGGCTCTCCTCCGCGCTTCCTTCGCTCCCGGTGAGCACCACCGGTGAGCTAAGTCCTCCACCTCACTATCTTACCTTCCCGGCGATCGGATAATTCGCCGGAGCACTTCGACATCACCGGGCAGCGAGCAAAGTCTCTGTTCGAGGAGGTGCAAGCGTCATTTCCTTTGCGAGGAAAGCTTCATCTCTTTCACCGCCGTCGAGCGCCCCTCGAAGGTATATTTTGATTATATTTTTATGTGACAAAATTAGTTATTTTTGGATACTTTGCCCTCCCTGCTTCCTATTTTTGTATTCTCCTCGTTGCATGATTCATTGTGGGATGCACTGGAGCACGGACTGGACGTCGACGGCTTGGATCAAATAAAGAGAACGCGCCTGCAACCTTCGCGATGGTGAGATCCCCTAAACTTCTAGCTAGCCTTAGGTTTAGTGGTGTCTAGGCGTGTGGGTTCGATCGCCCACACGGGGTGCGTGCGCCGGCATGGGTCGGCGCGACGACGTGCCTGCGTGATGGATCGTCGATTTCCTAGAGCTAGCCTTTAAGTTAGGATTTCCTGTGCGTAACCAAACACCTTCCGTAGAGCCGAGTGTCTCCCCTTTATTGTGAGCCTTAGCACAAGTCCTGATGGGTCGGAGTCCCTCACTCCCCTTGCTTTGGGTTCCCCAGCTTTACTTGGAGAAGTTGGGAGGTCGGACTTGGTAAAGCGAGATAAGCTTTGTAGCTTTCTCGTTTTGCAAAGTCTGGAGGAGTTCGCGAAATGAGAAAAGCTTTGTAGCTAGCACATTTCGCAACGCCGTGGAGAGCTTCCCCCTCGGAGATCCGGGGAGAAACTCCCCACATTTCCTCACCAAAACAAGAGACGGCAATGCCGCATTTCCAAGGGTCTAAACCTTAGGTTTCCTAGGTGAGGTCGTTAGTACGAGCGTGGCTCGCTATCATGTGTGGTCATTTGCACCTCATTGTTTGCATATGTGTGTCTTGCATTGTTACATATTGTGTGTCATATATCACACTTGCACCTTGCACCTTGCACCTTGCACTTGCACGTTGCACTTGCACTTGCATCTTATATCTTGCACTTGCACCTGCACCGACACCACTTGTGCCTTGATCGGTTATCCCAAACCGGTCACATCACTTGTATTTCAGCTGGCTACCCCGATCCGGTTTGCACAATACTTTGGTTTGACCGGATGCTCCATCC
>JXCR01034923.1:31302-51969 GCA_002079205.1 Phalaenopsis hybrid cultivar | reverse complement strand
TATATATATATATATATATATATATATATATATATATATATAATGAACAAATTTCAAGTTAAACACAAACAATATTATGTAAATTGAGCCGAACACGAACACAAACACATTGTTCACGAACAATTTTGAATACAAGTAAATTTGGAACATGAGTCAATTTTGAATTAGACGAATAGAAGATAAACCTCAGCTCGACTCATTCACAGCCCTAAAAACAAACCCTACATCATAAAAAAAACAAACCCTACATCATAAAAATAATTACAATAACTCAAACTTCTTAAAAGAATAGTGAGTTCACCAGAGTCCACCCATTCAAAGATACTATTAAGACTGATTGTCCAAATTCATGTCTACCTGCTGAAGATTTAATGTATGCACTCAAGTTAAAAAAAAAACCTTGTTAATGACTTTTAATTTATAAGATAAATTAATTGATGGTCCGTTTGAGGCAGTTTATTTGGTACAGTGACGTGTTGAAAACACACCTGGTCTGTTTGGTTAAACAGAGTTTTGGCAGCTTATGCGTTTTCAAAACGCTGAAAACAGCTTTTTCACATCGCATATGTCTAGGTGCGGGGCAGCTTTCTGGTTGCGGTCTGACTTTTCCCAAAAAAAAATAAAAATTTGTAATAGCCACCGCACCTAGCTTATCCGTAGATTATTTTTAATCAGCTTATCAGCAAATTATTCAATAAGCTGCAGCTGCCCCAAACAGACCTAATTTGTTAATCCAGTAAACTAGACTAATGAATTTTTAAAAGAATATGAGCGACCAAGTCAGCTATAAAATTGAGTACTCATTTTTTAAGCAATTGACTCTCTGTAGCTAGGTAAGCAGTCTGTGTGGATTCTTCATATTTTAATTGAAAGATATATTTTCATGTATATTAAAATTGTAAGTATTAAATTTCAAAATGCTATATATGAAATTACTTATAAATTATCTGGTATGTATGCAAACTTTACAAAAAAAAAAGGAAAATTTACAAACATACTACTTAATTCCAAAATATTTGCAGATCTAACATCTACACTTGAAATTTTACATACATATCACCATAAACATGCATGAAAACATGTATTTTGATGTGGTATGCAAGATTTAAATGCCATATTTCTAAAAATCAAAATTTAAATGTTACATATATAAATACATAGAAATTAAGTGGTATCTATGTTAATAATGCCCCAATACATAAAAATAAATGGAGGCTGTAATCGTAACAGTTCCTGCGGCGTTCGGTTTAACACGTATNTGTGGCCTACTTTCGCTAAATCTACTTTGGGATGATGACTTTTCTTAGCTAAGTTAATGCTTTAATTAGTAACTTTTTTCAAGTTAGCGATGATAATACAATCATTTCTAATGCAACCAAGCAGGCAACTCATATATTTTACGACAAACAATCATTGAAACTTGCCTTGTACTTTTAAATTATATATCATTATATGTAGTTTTTCCCCCATGATGTTCAAACTCTTGTCACAAGCCAAAATAGAAGATTAAGAGAAGAGCCTAAACGACAAGGGTTAGCAATATTTCGTACTCAAGCCAACTAAAGTAAAATTTTGAAATTGTGCACTATTAGTCTTCTCTTTCTAATCCACTTTTTTAATGATANTGTACTGGGTAACACCATCCGATATTCCCATCAGCTTCAGCATTGATTTGTCATATAATGATTTTCTTTTTTATATTATTTTTAAATGTTTCAAAATATTATTTCATTTTTTAAATTTCTGTTGATTAAGGCTGAGGCAATTCTTCTTAGTTCATCTTAAAAACTAGCTATTACTAAATATGTGTTTGATGGAATTATTTATATGCTAAGATTTTTTTTTTTTTTTTGCTTTCATAATTGGTCAAATTTTCGTTAAATTATATAATTAATTTAACGCTCTTTTGGATTCATATTAGATACTNTTTTTTATATTATTTTTAAATGTTTCAAAATATTATTTCATTTTTTAAATTTCTGTTGATTAAGGCTGAGGCTATTCTTCTTAGTTCATCTTAAAACTAGCTATTTCTAAATTTGTGTTTGATGGAATTATTTATGGGCTAAATTTTTTTTTTTTTTTGCTTTGTTAATCTTCGATTAAATTTGCTTTCATAATTGGTCAAAATTTTCATTTAATTATATAATTAATTTAACGATCTTTTGGATTCATATTAGATACCAACAAATGCTGGAGCTTAATTCGACTATACGATTTAACATCTTTTATTTTATCCATGACACAAATTATGATGTTTGATGATGCATAAAGGATATATCCATCAAATATAATTGAAGTCAATTGAATTCCAAAACAAAACTTTAGGTTTTATTGATTTATATGTAGTCTCTCAAGAATTTTTTTACTAGCTTGACCTAAGTTCACTTAAAAATGGACCAAAAGTAACTCAATAGTGTCCAATTGATCCAATTAGCCTCTTTATTAAGCTTATAAAATTTTAACATAGAGCATATAATAGAAGCATTAGACAAATCAATTTATGTTAGCTCACCTTAGCGNTCCATGACACAAATTATGATGTTTGATGATGCATAAAGGATATATCCATCAAATATAATTGAAGTCAATTGACTTCCAAAACAATTATATGTAGTCTCTCAAGAATTTTTTGACTAACTTGACCTAAGTTCACTTAAAAATGGACCAAAAGTAATTCAATAGTATCCAATTGATTCAATTAGCCTCTTTATTAAGCTTATAAAATTTTAACATAGAGCATATAATAGAAGCATTAGACAAATCAATTTATGTTAGCCCACCTTAGCGTAATTGAACCTAAAGAAAAACAATTAAACTAATTACGAAAATGGCTTACCCAAATTTGAGCTTATTCTTCTTCCCTCAACCATGAGGAAACCCTAGCACGTAGCCTAATAAGCACGAACAACCCAAACTTTACATAATAAGCTTAGGTCAAGTTTAAGTTAGCCTAATTCAATGAATTAAACTTAAGGAGGCCCAATAGAAATTTAATAGAAAACTAATATTGTTAGCTTCATTGTGAAGCTATGAGGCTATCCTAATTGTCCCCAAACTTGGACCAAACAGTCTAAATAAACAATCTCTAATATTATACTTGGAAATTTTATGAATATAAAATTTCACAATAAGTGGCTCCTACTACCAACATGGACTATGACCTACCCACAGAGATCAAAACCATATGTCATAGTGTATTTAATATAGATTTGATCCCTTAATTGAATTTCTAATGACATCATTTTGCTTCTAATTTGGGGATCCAAAAATCCTTAACTATATAAATACCTTCTATGACGTCATTAGTAAGGCCCTACACTCATTTTAATTATGAATTATTTTGCTACTTTTAATCATCATTCAAAGTTTCCTCTTTTTTTTGTGTTTGTGTTAGAGAGGCAGAAAATGACCATGCACAGAAGTTTTGAAGTTTATCACATGTGATCAAATACAATATCAAGACATAATATATCATCCTGAGAGATCAAAATACTATCCTACGATGGATTCAATCCCGAAGTGATTGTTTCACTACACCTGTTGAGTTGTGTAAACTAGTTTTCCTCTATCCTAAAAGAATAGAATTTATTTTAGCCTTGGATCTGGTATCCCTAAAGAGAAAAGCTTGTTTTGTTAACTACATCCTTAGAAAGTACACCTCTTGATTAAAGTAGTGGCTATTAATTTCATGGAAAACAACAATTGATATCAAGACTAATATTTAGAATTCAAGTGGGATAAATCAAACATAAAACACTTAACTTTTCCAAGCTAATGAAGAAAAAGTAAGGAGTACCATATATTGGGAGACCTAGTGGTAGCCCCAATCTGTCATATAGTTTGGCTTTAAAATTTTAAAAGTGAAATGATAATTATTACTTTATTTGAATAACTTTTAGAAAGTTAGAGCTTTTATGAGATGGAAAGAGCCATAAGATAGCCTAGGATAAGTTAGTTTTGTGGTAAGGCCAAGAAAACAAACTTGGAACATATGCTAAGGTGGTTCTAACGATAATTTAGAAGCTCAAACTTAACTAAAAATGTCANAGTAGTGGCTATTAATTTCATGGAAAACAACAATTGATATCAAGACTAATATTTAGAATTCAAGTGGGATAACTCAAACATAAAACACTTAACTTTTCCAAGCTAATGAAGAAAAAGTAAGGAGTACCATATATTTGGAGACTTAGTGGTAGCCCCAATCTGTCATATAGTTTGGCTTTAAAATTTAAAAAGTGAAATGATAATTATTTCTTTATTTGAATAACCTTTAGAAAGTTAGAGCTTTTATGAGATGGAAAGAGCCATAAGAAAGCCTAGGATAAGTTAGTTTTGTGGTAAGGCCAAGAAAACTAACTTGGAACATATGCTAAGGTGAGTTCTAACGATAATTTAGAAGCTCAAACTTAACTAAAAATGTCGGACTTATGGGTTGCATTCCTGTCAAAGAATAAAACCCAGCCAAACACTTCTGAAATTACAATCCTCTTGGAATAGGTTGTCAACTAACAACTCATACACTTAAAACTATGAAGTTGGTCACATGCAGGTTAAGAGTGTTGGTTGTTGTTATTATAAAAGATATGCCAAGAAGATCGAGTGGCCCGAGAAAATGTATGCTCCTCACTCAAATATTTTATAATAATAAAATTTTAAATTTTATTATTTATGCAAAGATGATGTTGGCTCTACACATTCAACTAAGGATGAATATACAATCAGTTGAGACACAACAAATTGATGGAATTCATTTAATTACAANCACTCAAATATTTTATAATAATAAAATTTTAAATTTTATTATTTATGCAAAGATGATGTTGGCTCTACACATCCAACTAAGGATGAATATACAATCAGTTGAGACACAACAAATTTATGGAATTCATTTAATTACACTTTTTTAGTATAAGTGAGACGCTTCTTGTAAAGTGAAAGCAGTAAAAATGATTATGCAAGTTCTTATATGATGCATGTTAGATATGGAAGACAGATTCACTCTTTAAAGGTAGTGATCCTCATAAGCCGGATACCCCCTTCGTGCAATGGTGAGGCTTTAAGAGATAAGGAGAATGTACAATCTAATGCTATCAAATGCAGATGATTTAGCTTAAAAATTTTATAATTATATTTATTTATGTTGTTTTGTATTAAATGGGTGTGAAATAAAATATTTTATTAAGTTATGAGTTTTATTATTTTAATTTTGGTTATGAGCTGTATTTTTTAAAAAATAAGTTAAAGTTGAGGTTGGGTAAAAATATCTCAACCTTAGAGCCAAACTTGATTCAATCATAACTAAGAACACAACTATAGAAAAAAACCTAAGAAAAGGTAGATATTTATAATGCACATACAAGCACATAAAACAACAGGTAAAACAAATTGAATTAGTAAAGAAAAAGGAATGGTTATATCCCCTCATACAAAGAAAAAAAAAGAAGGAAATGGGGTAGCCGAGCATCTACCTCTCATACATCTCGGCGTAGACATAATAAATTTCTACTAGTAGCTTGGCTTTCTAGATTTCTTCAGTTCGTGTTCTGATAATTTAAAGACCATTCTTTGACTTTGTTGTCTTATTGGGTTCCATCCTTGCCTTTAATGTTCATCTTTGCTCCATTGTCATGTTGGGGTTCATCCTTGATGCGCCAGTAAGCAAGTCCCACTCAAACACGTCGAGCAACCAATTAGCTAGCCAACGAAGAGAATCCTAGCTTTAAACTCAAATAGAAAGAGAAAATCTACTCTTACTATGACATCTATCAAAAATTCTTAGTATAATAAATATTATAAGCACATTCATCACAAAAATATTATATGGACTTAGCGCTGCACCGTAGCACCAGCCCTCCAACAAAAAAGTAACGTTAGTCGTTAAGGTCATTCTAACATGCAGTTTATGCAAATAGTAATCGACATAAGCTTCTATATTCAATGACAAAATACACAGTATCATCCACACTCAATTTAAGAAAGCAATCAGCGGTCATAAAATGAAAAGTCACACAATAGTATGGTCTGCCTAAACTAAATCTATGTTTTGGTGTTGGAGCTGGACATTGTCTAATAGCACCACTGCACCATTTGATAGCAACATTGTGCTCGAGTTATGGCCCCTCAACATTGAAAACATATACCTTGGAGGCTTTATAGCTTTAAGGTTGGTGCTACAATGTTGTCGCACCCTTTGATAGAGCCACAATGCTAAAACCTTGGCGTCACGGCATTAGGATCCTCATCTTGAGTAATGTTTTTTATTCGAGCACTGTGATACGTGCTACCTTAGTTGAGGGGAGTTGACCTCACTTTTGGTTGAAGTTTAGTTTTTCCTCTTTAGTAGTCTAAGGTCTAGCCATAGGACTTTTCTGTTGACTATTCTTAGAAAATTAGAAAAGGAACCCTCACCATTAGAAATTTTACCCTCTTCTTTGCTCAACTTGAAGTTCCACATATTGGTCATAACCTCTAGCACTTAGTACGTAGGTGACCAATGGAAAATATGTTGAGATTTTCATACATATTTTATACTGTTTTTAATGATATTGTACTTTAAAGAAATATTTTTTTTGATGTTTTGTTGAAGGAATGATGAATTAGGGTAATTGGAGCAAAAAGATGCAAAAATGAGCAAATTTGGAGCGAAAATGACCAAAATGTGGAGATTTGAACTAGGCCGCCGACGGCGCCCTCTACCCCGCTGACGACGAGTTTTACCCGAGACTACAAGACAAAATTCTTCAGAAACCCGTCGACGGCGCCCTCGAGGCCGACAACGGCGAGATCGATGGTTAATGCCTACTCAAGCTTTGGATAAGGCCAAATTTTGAAGGGATGCTTAAGCAACTCTTGGGAAAGCTCATCCACAACTTTAAAAGAACATTTTGGTCGAATNTACATTTTTATACCTATTTTTGAGATATTGTGCTTTAATGGAAGGTATTTGTGTGTTTTCCTTTCAGGTACAACTAAAAAGGTGAAAAATGCTAAAAGGAGTGAAAAAGGATCAAATTTGGAACAAAAAGGTGAAAATTGTGCGAAAGTGTTTTAGCGCCTAAGCGCTAGATCCGACGCTTAAGCACCGGTGAAACAGAGAAGACCGAGCTTAAGCACCAGAGGCCCCAAACTTATGCGCCAGAGGCAGTTATGTGACAACTTCATTTTACCAAATTTTGAAGGGACATTTGAGGAACTTATTGGCTAAAGAGGGTGGTTATGACCACTAGAAATGAAAATATTATTAAAAGACTTATGAAAGGAGGCATCGTTTGAAGAATACATCGAATTGGGACACATTTTGAAGAGTTATCAAGGCACCTTTTGGATATTTATAAAAGAAGAAGTTGAGACTTTTTTAAGTGTGCTTAAAAGTTCTGAAAAGTGTTGGAAAGGAGGAGTTTTAAAGAGATTTTCAGGCACCACAAATTTATCNAGGCATCGTTTGAAGAATACATCGAATTGGGACACATTTTGAAGAGTTATCAAGACACCTTTTGGAGATTTAGAGAAATTTGGTCTGACGCTATAGCACCAGATCAGGCGCTATAGTGACACAGTTCGAGTAACTCTTTGGAATTGCTAAAATTCTTGTTTCTTCTCTATTTTTATCTATAAATCAACCTAAAATGGGAAAGGAAGTGTTCCTTCAAATTTTCTTAACATATTGGTGAGATTTGAGAGTGCAAAAATCAATTCATACTTTAAGGATCACAGAGAGCAATGAAAATGGGAGATTTAAAGATAAGAAGATGGCACATAAGAATGCTCAGACATATTAAAACAGATATCATGAAATAAGTTTGGAGTGACTTATGGACAAACTTGGAAAGATAGAAGGTGAGAACTCTCAATTACACACCAAACTTGAAAACTTGTTCCACCAATATGAGCATTTGGATTGATAGTTGACACTCCAATTCGACAATTTAACATGTTTGCAAGATTATCAAGTGACAATGTATAGAAAATACAAGCGGATAGATGAGAAATTTGCTTTAGACTTTCCTTGTGCTCTTTTTTATCATTCCATTGATCAAAATTGTTTGGTGGGTGAACAAAAGAATGACACTGCCGATCACAATGGGGTCTGAAATGATTCCATATAGAGAGAGTTGTGTTAGTAATGTGTTCTTACGTGTAGTGTGTCAATTTTGTCTTTTTTAAGGCTTTTTAAACTTCTAGATATTGTGTTTGTGTTGTGTTGGCTTTTATCTATGAATTTGTTGTGTCGTTTGTATTTAAAACAATATTAATATAAGAAAACCAGTTCTGTTTTGTTGTTAAGAAAAGTTCTTATGTGTTTGTTATAATGAATTGAGTATTTGAATGTTAGACTTTAAGCATCTTATATTTTTTATTCTATTTCATGATAAAAAAAATCATAAAATTTTGGGTGCTTATAAATGGTGTTATAGTGTTGAGCCAACCCGATAGCAGGTTTAAGGGGCTGAACCACTGGTTGATGCCATTTTTGCCCTTAGTTCATCTTCTTTATCTATATTTGTGTTTTTGCTCCCCTAGGACTTGGATTTGTGCTTGATTTACTTGGAGGGAGGACCTAAAACTCTAGATTTCAGGACCCTTGGGAAATATCTTCATCGTTACTTCGGAAAATTTTGATTTCACCATGGATTTCTTGCACATTGTGGGTATGGTAAAAAAATTCAAAACATGGTGGAAATGGTGAATGATTATTTATTTTAGAATGTGTTTGTTAGAGCTTAAAAATTATATCTTTGAGGTTTATTGGAGTTTTATTTGAAATTTATAGATTTTGTCACTGCTCATAAGATAAAAAGAGGAAAAGGAAAGGGAGTTTTTGATGGAAATAAATTTGCGAGCATGAAAGCTCGGGACCGGCACAACGACTTGCAATCTAAAAAATTGATTGAAGAACAAAGTTTCCTTCATCCTGACGGTACAATGCAATAAATGATTGTAGTGCGACAACGAGAAAATTTTTGTTATTTCACTGCCAGCATTGTGATTTCTGTGGTTAGAGAATTCTACGCAAATTTACCTGAAGAATTTGATGATTTAGTTTATGTGAGAGGGCATTATGTGGCTGTAAGTTCTTCTTAGATCAAACACATTTATAAACTGCATAGTGTTCGTACTTGTTTCTGTTATGTGTTTCAACCTGCTGAAGAGGAATTGGACGAGATTATGCAATTTTTGACTGATGGAAATCGAGTGGATTAAGAATGGATGACGGGTAAACTTTTCTTTCTCAAAGTTAAATGTTCATTCTTGAGCCAGACATTATTTTCTTTTTGGTAGATTATTTCATACTAATCACTTCAGCCAGGTAAGTTACATTAAAACTACTGCATTTGGATGAACAAATCAATTGACATTGACTCTTTAATTTACAAAAATACACTTATTTCTTCGAGAGGAGGAACTACTGGAGGTATGGGTTATCCTTCTCTTATTACTACTATGTGTGTTGAGTCTAGAATTAAATATGAGACATGGGAAGAATTTTTACCATCTCATAAGCCTATATGAAAGACTAATTTGGAGATATATAGAAAACATACTGGAGTAAGATCTAAAAATAGAGACTTTGATATTCCTTCTACTTCAGCTTCAGCTTCCACTTCTAGACCTTCTACATCTAGAACTACTTCTCTTGATACTCTTATGGAACAATTATTCATTCAACAAGGAGATATCTTAACATTACAGAATTAGTAGATGAGTTTGTCGTTCTCTTCCATATGAATTATATGCATACAAATTGAAGGCTTGATTCCTTTAATATCAGAAATTGTCCATCCAAAGGCTTTCTTAAAATTTTTTAAATTTTTCATCAATCTTTCTTCTTCTTCCATCATTAAATTTGAGGAAATTATAACTTGTAAAGTAGAGAAATCACCTAGAAAGACATATTTTAAATGATCAAGAAGTAACTTCAACTCAAGTTTAGGAGGTTTATCTATTGATGGACAAAATGATTTATCTTTTTCTATCGTGTCCAAAATTTCAAAACTTTCTCAAACATAGTTTGAATCTTCCTTAAAAAGATCTTCAAATTGATCTAATTCCTCTTCTTGGTCATGTTAGAAATCTTTTTCTTCAGATTTTTCTTCATAATTATNAAAACTTTCTCAAACATAGTTTGAATCTTCCTTAAAAAGATCTTCAAATTGATCTAATTCCTCTTCTTGGTCGTGCTAGAAATCTTTTTCTTCAGATTTTTCTTCATAATTAGTTTTGACATGACATTCACTCAGATATCTTATAACCATCCATTCTATAACATTCATCATCTTTACCTTTTGCAGGATACTTCATTGATCTTGAAATGTTAAAAGTAATAGTTTGATCATTGAAGCACATAGTTAATTCCCCTTTCTGCACATCTACATTGATCTTCTTGTGTCTAGGAAAGGTCTTCCCAATATGATAGGTATCTCTTTATCTTCCTCCATACCCAGCACAACAAATTCAACAGGAAAGATAAATTGATCCACTTTCAGTAGGACATCTTCTATAACTCCTTTAGGGTACGTTATCAAACGATCTCCTAACTGCAGAGTTACAGTAGTACGGGTTATTTGTCCTAATCCCAATCTTTTAAATATTGATAATGGCATAAGGTTAATGTCTGCATCTAAATCACATAAAGCTTTCTCATAAAATTTTTCTCCTATTGCACATGAAATTGTAAAGCTACCAAGATCTTTAAGCTTTTCAAGAAGCTTTTTCTGAATTATAACACTACATTTCTCACTAAGTGCAACAGTCTCATTATCTTCAAACTTTGTTTTTCTGTTGACAATAAACTTAGCTTGACATTTCTTCTAAAGCTTCAACAAATAGAATAATAATTGTAAGCTTCTTAAAAATTTCTAGAAATTTTGAAAATTGCTTATCCAACTTCCATTGACAAAGTATCTGAGGAAATGGAGGTGGTGATTTTTCTAAATCAATTTTCAACGAAGAAATAGGTCTTTCAAAATCTTTTGGAGTGTCATCTTTTGATTCTTCAATTTATTCTCTCTCCACTTCAATTTCTTTTTTAACCCTACCTTCCAACTCTCTTCCGCTTCTAAGTTGAATGACTTTTACTTGCTCTTTATTCTGGTCTTTTGAATTTTTTTTAGTATTACTAGGAAGTGTTCCTTGGGATCTATCACTTAATGAATTTACGATTTATCTAAGTTGATTCTGAATATTTCTAATTTTAGCTCATTGACTTTGTAACTGATTTCCCATTTGTAACACCACTTCTTCTATAGATAATTTATTCTCTTTAAATTGTGCATTACTGTTGAGATCTGGAGGATAAGTAGATCTATAATTATTATTAGTCCCTTGGTTGTTCCAATTTCCTAATGAGTTTCCTTGATTGTTCTTCCATTGCTGATTATTATCACCCATAGTATTATTCCAGTTGAAGTTGGATGGTTCTTCCAACCTGGGTTATAATAATTTAAATATGGGTTATTCTGCTTGTTATTTATGATATTTAAAGTTTCTAATGATGCTTGAGAATCTATCATTTGGCCTAATGAATTCTCTTCAACGATATTGTTGAGAAAAATTCATTCCAAATTGGTCTAACTTCCTTGAAATTGCAGCAACTTGATTTGCCAACATAGTAAATACATCAGATTCATGAATATTGGCTACTTTCTTAGGATTCACCCTCTTAGAAGACCATTGAAAATTATTGGTATTCATTTCTTCAATTAAAGCATAAGCGTCATGAAATGGTTTTGACATCAATGAACCACTAACAGCGGCATCAATAATAGATCTAAGAGATCCTACTAATTNGGCTAATTTAAAGTTTGAATAGTTCTGAAGACTAGCTAGGCAGGGAAGATACAAGCTCTCACTCTAGAGTTCCCTCGGTTCCCTCCACCTAGGGGCTAACATCTTGTATTAGAACCTGAAATAATAAACTAAGTTGGGGGCCTTAAACTCTCACTTTAAAGTCCTCTAACTCTACACTCTTAAAAGACTATTTCCTTATTTATTTGCACTTAATCATGTGAATTACATTCTCATTTATACAACCTCATATAATTCTTTTCAATTGTTGACTGAGACAATATCAGCCCGGTTCTTAAATGTTCTCACAATAAATGTTAACATCTAGATAGGTCAGATCAAGAAGTAAATGAAGTGCATTAAATTAAATCATCACAACTTCTTCCAACATTAAAGACTAATACTCTCCATAACTTCCATTCANAAACTACTCAGAATCCATAGAGAAAACAAAACCACATTTTAGTTTAAAAAGAAGAAATCATTGTCAAACCAATAAGTCTCAATTAAAACCAAAAGTAGTATCAAAATAGAAAAATAAAAACTTATCTCAAGTCCTCCACCAAACACTTGAAGTTCCTTTGATTCTCTTCTCTTTGCAATCACTCAAAATAAAATAACAAAAAGGATAAAATAAAAGTAAAAGTGGTACCTGAAAATCTCTCCGAACTAACTCCCCAAATAAGAACTTTCAAGACTCTCCAATACTTTCATGACCTCTTTTAAAGTTCAAATATTCTTTCTTTTATAATTTTCCAAAAGGCGCCTTAGTTTCTCTTCAAAATATGTCTAGATTCGATGTATTTCCCCAAGAGATGCATCCTTTCGTGATAATTTTCATCCATGGTGATTATAACCACCTATTAAGTCAATGGGTGCTTCAAAAACCTCTTCAAAATTTGGAGAAACTGAATTTACTCGCCCAATAACTGCCACTGGAACTTAAGTGTGGGGCCTTCGGCGTTTAGGCACGGCCTTCTTTGTTTAATCGGCGCTTAAGCGCCGGATCTAGCACTTACGCGCCAAAACTCTTTTGCAGATTTTTCACATTTTTGCTCCAAATTTGATCTTTTTTCCACTCCTTTAAGCATTTTTCACCCTTTTTACCTATATCTACAAGAAAAACATAAAGTTTTTCACTTCTTTGAGCATTTTTTCCATTTTTACTTGTATCTGTAAGAAAAACACAAAAATTCCTTCCATTAAAGCGCAATATCTCAAAAATAGGTATAAAAATGTGTCTAAAAATACTATATATTTTAGGTGTATCACTAGCCTAACCCAAACCCAACCTTTGGTCATTTGGACCCAAATTAAACCCATATACCAAAATTGGTATAACCACTCTAAAGTTACCAAATTTGTGACTCCACAGCCACTAAGCTCTCCCTTTGGACCAGGTTAAACAACACTAAACCCACCCAAGCAAGCTATGGACCAATGGATCCATAAATTAAGGAAATCATTCCCATTTATGGGCCATAATCAAAATCTCCCTCATCATCACTAACTCTTGGGGGTAAATCATAATTAAGCCTCCCCCTGACTCACCTGACCTCCTGACCACCTCCCTTGACCCTGCTGACCGGCCTAGTTGCCGGAAAAACCCAAAATTGAGAGTCCCAAGGCCAAATCAAACCCAATTTCAACTCTAGAGGCCACCTCACCCTAATTAACCATTGGAGCTCCTCAGCCCTCCACCTAAGCAAGCCATTGCACCCAAGGTCAGACCCTGAGCTTCCCTCTCCGGCCATGGCTATAAAACTTAACCTCCACGACCAACATAAAGGTGCTAAAATTTTATCAAGGAGACCCCTCTAAATTGCTCCCATAGCCTCTTTGAGACTTTCTCAGTGCAACACAACCACTCCTCTGCCCTTTTTTCCCTTGCCGGAGTTCAATTTTTTAGCTCAAATCCTTGTCAAAGACAGGGAAAAACTCTCCACGCCTCCACAGTGTACAAAAACCAAATTAAACTCACTCACACCTTCACCACAGTGAAAGAAGACAAAGCCCCATCAAACCCCCTCACAGAGAGCATCTACACTAGACTTTGATCAACACACAAATTTGACCTTGATCAAATTTGGGTCTAGACCTTTCACCATGACCAGAGGCTCAATCCCTAGCCTCCTTGGACCTCCACAAATGTGTCGAGCACCTCTGATTGTAGCTTCCCTTCTCAGAGCAAAGGTATTGAACTTCCCTTATTCCCGAGCCTATTTTGATTCTCCATTTGATTAGGGTTAGTTAAATGGCATGTTTACTGTATGGATGTGTTTGTTACACTTAGACGAGTCTATGGGATCAAACCCGAGGTCATTTGGTTAAGAAATGAGTGAGATCTTAGGGTTTTAATGTTAACGGTCACGGGTTTACTCCATTTGGGGATGATGACGTGGAGCCATTGGATCGCGTGTGTATCAAATGGAGGGCTCTAATTGCTCCGGATTGGAGCGTGGTTCATAAAGCGCAGGTTGAGTCAGCGGTTATGTGGAAGGCGACGTCCAACTAGAGCGCCCCATGCATGTTTTCAGAGCCATCGTATGATTGTGTCGCGTCGCACATTTAAATAGAAAAGTAGGGATTTAAATAGTTTAGAAAATTCNGAGATGCTATAAAGAACATTGGCTAATTTAAAGTTTGAATAGTTCTGAAGACTAGCTAGGCAGGGAAGATACGAGCTCTCACTCTAGAGTTCCCTCGGTTCCCTCCACCTGGGGGCTAACATCTTGTATTAGAACCTGAAACAATAAACTAAGTTGGGGGCCTTAACCTCTCACTTTAAAGTCCTCTAACTCTACACTCTTAAAAGACTATTTCCTTATTTATATGCACTTAATCATGTGAATTACATTCTCATTCATACAACCTCATATAATTCTTTCCAATTGTTGACTGAGACAATACCAGCCCGGTTCTTAAATGTTCTCACAATAAATGTTAACATCTAGATAGGTCAGATCAAGAAGTAAATGAAGTGCATGAAATTAAATCATCACAACTTCTTCCAATATTAAAGACTAATACTCTTCATAACTTCCATTGTTCATGGATTTAAATCATCAAAACTTCTTCCAACATTAAAGATCAATACTCTCCACAACTTCCATCCATATTTAAATTTTCACAACTTTTTCCAACATTAAAGATCAATACTCTCCACAACTTCCATCAAATTTAATTACTTATCATTTTAAGGAGAAATATAAAGAAAACTACTCAGAATCCATGGAGAAAACAAAATCACACTGAGTAAAAAAGTAGAAATCATTGTCAAACCAACAAGAAGTCTTGATTAAAACCAAAATTAGTTCAAAAACAAAGATAAAAACTCATCTCAAATCCTCCACCAGACTCTTGAAGTTCCTTTAAATCTCTTCTTTTTTATAACACTCTTAACTCTCACAATAAAACTAAAAATAAAAAGGATAAAGTAAATTTATGGTGCCTAACAATCTCTCCAAACATTCCTCCACGAACTTCTTCAAGAGCTTCTCAAGACTCCCCCTTTTCAAGCACTTCTCTGAACTCCCCCTTTTCAAGCTCACTTCTAAAGATCTAACTTTCTTCTTTTATAAATTTCTAATAGGTGTCTTGGTAACTCTTCAAAATGTGTCCCAATTCGATGTATTCTCTAAAGGATGCCTCCTTTTACAAGTCTTTTAATTATATTTTCATTTCTAGTGGTCATAACCACCCTTTTTAGCCAATAGGTGCCTCAAATGTCCCTTCAAAATTCAACAAAATGAATTACTGTCAAATAACCGCCTCTGGCGCTTAAGCACGGGGCTTGTGGCACTCAGGCGTGGCCTTCTCTATTTCATCGATNAGGTGCCTCAAATGTCCCTTCAAAATTCAACAAAATGAATTACTGTCAAATAACCGCCTCTGGCGCTTAAGCGCGGGGCTTGTGGCACTCAGACGTGGCCTTCTCTATTTCATCGATGCTTAGGCGCCAAAACACTTTTGCACCACTTTCACATTTTTTGCTCCAAATTTGATCATTTTTCACTCCCTTTAGCATTATTCTTCTTTTTACTTGTACCTAAAAGAAAAACACACAAATACCTTCCATTAAAGTGCAATATCTAAAAAATAAGTGTAAAAATGTGTCTAAAAATACTATATATTTTAGGTGTATCAGTGATACTTCAATCTTTAAAAACCGTCAAAATCCCCCAAACTCAAAATGTTACTTGTCGNCGATGCTTAGGCGCCAAAACACTTTTGCACCATTTTCACATTTTTGCTCCAAATTTGATCCTTTTTCACTCCCTTTAGCATTATTCTTCTTTTTACTTGTACCTAACAGAAAAACACACAAATACCTTCCATTAAAGTGAAATATCTAAAAAATAAGTGTAAAAATGTGTCTAAAAATACTATATATTTTAGGTGTATCAGTGTTACTTCAATCTTTAAAAACCGTATCAAAATCCCCCAAACTTAAAATGTTACTTGTCGTGACACTTCATTCTTTAAAAACTAAATAAGTATGATATGTATATGAGTTTCTTTAGGAGTTTCTAAAATTTAGATTTATAAATATAGTAGTCCAATTTAGAAAAAAATATTTAGCAAATGAGACTAACTTAAAGTTTAGAAATTCTTAATGTTAAGAAATATGAAAAATATGAGTTTCTATCTAATTCAGAAATATTGTAGATTTTCCAACTATAGAATTTAGTCCTTTTATTATCTCCACTTAAAAATTTTTTTTAAGAATAATTTTACTTACNTTTAGTCCTTTTATTATCTCCACTTAAAAATTTTTATTAAGAATAATTTTACTTACTATATTATATCCATAAACTTAAGAGTTTCTCAAGTTTTATACTTTAAAAAGATCAAATGTGGAACCAATTTTTGATTAGGCACTAATCCTTAAGCTTCTCCTCCCTTACTTCTCTAATTTTTTTTCTTTTCTTTTTCTTTTTCTTTTTCTTTTTCTTTTTCTCTTTCTCTCTTTTTATTTTCTTTTTTTCTTTTTCAGGCAAGGATTATTATATCTAAATAGGCCTTTAATAGTTTTGAATTCCACTTCTCCTTTCTTAAAGCAAAGTCCCGATATAAATCTTTTACTTATAATAATAGTTTTAAAATTTATTTTTAATAAAAGAAATTTAAGTATTAAAAATAAACTTCTAATTTTCTAGTTTTTTCAAAAATACAAATTTTCTTACTAAAGATAGTTACACTATATTTAGCATTTTCTACATAAAAAATTTTTAACTGAAAGTTTTTCTTCATTACTTTAAAATTTAACTAAATTTTCTTATTCATTTCTATAATCAAATTTTACTTCCTTAATATAACTTCATATACATGATCATTTTTCTTTTCAAATAAAATTCACTTGTAGCACATTTGAGAACAAATAAAGTTTAAGTTTTGAAAATATTTTTCATTTCCCCTCCCAAACTTAAANATGATCATTTTTCTTTTCAAATAAAATTCACTTGTAGCACATTTGAGAACAAATAAAGTTTAAGTTTTGAAATTATTTTTCATTTCCCCTCCCAAACTTTTTTTTTTAACAAAATTAAATAGTTTAGCAGTAGGTATATATAAGCAAGAAATGAAAATCGAAATAACATGCTTACATGAATTTTTATGCCTTAATTATACAAGTATAAAACTAAAAACAAGAGTAAAATTAATTTTTGATTAATTTTCTATCATTTTAATTTTAATTCAACATGTAGAGATTCATTAGACTTCTAAGTAGTGGGTACAGAAATAAAAACAAACAAACACACTAACTTTGATTTCATAGTCTCAACATAAAAAAAACAAATTAACAAGATAAAAGAAAAAATATAAGGTAGTAGTTTTCTGAAATTAAAGTTTACAATTAAAGTTATTAAGATTTTCAACTTTTCACAAGACATAGAAATAAGTTCAATCCTAACTAACTAAAACACAATAATCAACACACAACAACAATTACTACCTTAGAATTTAAAACAAAATACTAACAAAACACAAACATCACAATAACAATTAAACAAAATAAAAGTCTCACACATTATAAAGTCCAAACAAGTACATAAACTCAAATGTATCAAGTCCTAACCACGTAGTCCATCACATATTACAAACATAAAAAAAACTCAATCCTCTTCCTCATCATCAAAATCACTGCTATTCCAGACATCTGCAGGCTCATAATCAGGGTATCAGGGATATGAAGGAAATTCCACTCCTTGGTTATCTCTAATGAGGCTTTCCAAAGATGAATGAAATTTCACCTTATAATCACTTTTCCTTCTAGTATACCCATCAATATGATCTACAAAGCTTTCTAAATTTTGTACCTTATCTGCGGTATAATTAATATTGTCCATCATTCTGCAATTATTGATTTTGAGTTTCAGTAGACTCACCTCTAGAAGTAGATGCTCTCAAGGTAGATGGTCAACATGTAGAAGCAGCTGAGGTGGATGTAGCAGATGCTGACATTCTGTAACTCCTTGAAAATCCTCCTCTCCAACCAAAGATAGAATGATCCGAATACGACTTCACATTTACACTTGTAATTGGCTTTAGAGGCAATAATACTTCTTCCCACTTATCACATCTCACTCTAGCCTGCTCACACAAAGAAAAGATCAAGGAAGCAAATCCCAAACCTGCAGTAGTAGCGGCAGTGACACAATTGATGATAGTCTGATAGATCAAAGCTCTAATATTAATGAGCCTGCCTTTCTGAATACAATAATTCAACGTTGCTCTCTCCCTCGTAACTTCACTGAGATGATTCATTGATAACAGACGAGCTAAAATAAATTAGTGCCACACCTTCAATGGTGCACTTAACTTGAAAGTAGAAATGTTAACTCTCCTCTCATTTGTAATTTTCCAGAGACCTCTTCCAACAGTTAATCTTGTCCAGTTTCGTCTCAGTCGGACTATAATTCGCATAAAAACACAAAGTATCAGGCAGTAAATGGTAGAACATATTGATTACCTCTAGTGAAAAAGGTACCAATTTTCCTCTAACCATGGCTCGATCCTCTTCTGACTCAAGGAGGTTTGCATAGAACTCATTAACCACATAAATAATAGCAATAACAGAAAAACAACAGAATCGTTCACATTGTCGGTGAAAGATTAAATCTTCCATGGATCCACCTGGATTTTTGAAACAACGCTCAAGAATGAACTTTCGTGACTGTAGAGCGTCACTATACCTATCCTATGCTTTCAAACTCACAAACTTGCTTGAATCAAAGTGGGTCTTCCCCTTACTCCTCTTCATTCTTGGGGCCATTCTACAAATTTCATAAAGTTCCACAATAACTTCAAAAATTAAGTCTAATCTACTAAACTTAACCCTTATAAGCATAAACTACACTTTCTATGCAATTTCCATAGATTTTTTCTCATTTTCACCATAAATAGTGATTTTTAAATTTTTTTAAATGCACTCAAAATACATGGTGAAAATCTAAATTTTTTTCCTAGAAGTGAAGCTCTTACCTTAAGAAATCCAAACCTAGCAAATTTGGCTCAAATCCACCAAGAAATCTCCAAGAAAAAGTTTGCCCTAGACTTCAAAATTGTGAACTCGAGAGGAAGAAGATGATGACAAGAGTAAAAATGGTGATTTTTGGGGTTATTTTTCACCTTTAATCGTTCGGGAACCAATTTTGATGAACCGGTGCTTAAGCACGGAAAAGTCGCGCTTAGGCGCTAATGCACTATTTTTGATATTTTAAACTTAAGTAAAATGCACTATTAGCCAAAGTATACTACCCCTAAATGATCTTATAACACTTCAATGACTATTTTTCTCTCCTTTAACTCTCCTTTTTTCTCAAAATTATCCAATATAACTAATTCAATTTGAGACTAAAATAACACAAATTTTCACACAAGCAAACACTTATATTCATTTATGAACTAGTACAAGTACATGTAACACGTAATTCTCACTCCAAATAGTCTCGGATGAGAAAACTTTCCTGAACACAAACACTAAATAAACATACTCAATTAAACACATAAAAGACATAAATAATAAAAACAAGATTTAACACTAACACATAAAAATAACGACTCCTAACAAACAAACTCTAACAACTACTAATTATTTTCAATGTCCCTCTAAAAGGATAAATCCAAAAAGATAGCTAGTATTCATGATTCTGATGCAATATCTATGTTAGTTGCATAAATAGCTGTTATATCAAAGAAGATAGATCAATATGGAATGAATTATTCTCAGACATCATATGTTCTTGAGGAAAACTCATTGGCACAAATGATAGAATTTAAATCATTTTATGATACCTTAAATGCAATAAATAATCATTCTAATAATTCTTATGTCAATTATTATAATCCTGGTTGGAAGAATCATCCAAATTTTAGTTGGAGCAACAATAATTCTAATGCTGCAAATCCACAATGGGGAAACAACGCTGTGAACCCATTGAGAAACTCCAAAAATCAAGAAAATCCAACTCATAAACCTTATTACCCTCCAGGTTTTAATAATTTATAGAGTAAAGAGAAAAAAACCTGTCAATGGAAGAATTGATATTGCAAATGGGGAGTCAATTACAAATTCAAGGAGCTGCAATTAGAAACATGAAAAATTAGCAATAGACCTCCAGGAACGTTGCCTAGTAATTTTAAAGTAAATCTAAAGATCAGAACAAAGAGCAAATTAAAGTTATTCAACTGAGAAGTGGAAAAGAATTAGAAAACAAAGTTAAAAAGAAGTGGAAGTTGAAGTTGAAAAAGATGAGGTGGAAAATGCAAAATCTGATGAAGATTTTCATTTTGATTCAGAATGTCCTATTAAACCAATTAAAATCACTGTAGAAAGACCATGTCGGCACTATTTTTGGTGTGGGGTTTGCCCGT
>JXCR01034892.1:8187-25553 GCA_002079205.1 Phalaenopsis hybrid cultivar | reverse complement strand
GAGTGAGATCTTAGGGTTTTAGGTGTGACGGTTCTCGGGTTAGGTCACTTGGGAACGTCTGTTTCCACATTTATTAGGTGGATGGTTGAGATGAAGCTGAATGATGGAATGGTGCATAAAGAGCGTGTCGCGTAGCTGCCAAGTCAGATTGCAGCATCAAATGGGAGCGTGACACTTAGAGTTTGGAGCTGTCGTAGGATGAGCTAGCTGCCATGTATTTAAGTAGGAAAATAAGATTTAAATGATTTAAATAACTAAAGAAAACTAGAAAATCTGTAACTTGATGTAGAACTGTCGTAAAAATAAATAAAATAACATGTTGCTCAGTGAACGTAGGACAAAAATGTGGAGTAAAAATAAAAAGTATTTGATGTGTCTTTGATTTGTAATTAATTAAATATCCTCTGGACTATTTTATCTAAAATTAAGTACAACATAATCACCATGAATTGAAATTTTTGGGGTTGATTTCTCATGTTAATAGGTNAGTAAAAATAAAAAGTATTTGATGTGTCTTTGATTTGTAATTAATTAAATATCCTCTGGACTATTTTAACTAAAATTAAGTACATCATAATCACCATGAATTGAAATTTTTGGGGTTGATTTCTCATGTTAATAGGTATGTTCTTTGATTTTTCCAAGGTCAAAGAGCATCTCTAGCTTTGAAACCCTAATTTTCAAGTCTAGTTATCTTTTTTGCTTAAAATAATTTATAAACTAAACTATGAATAAAAAAATATGGGACTTGTTTTGGTAAGTTCCTTGTGGTTGGAGACTATGAAAAAGATAAATTAAGTTTAAATGTTTATGTAATTATTATGGTTAATTAAACCATAAAACTCAATAAAACTAAAATAAATAAAATAATAATAAAAAATTTTAAAAAATGGTTCCACACTGTGAATAATGATTTTTTTAATTCAGTGTAAAATTTTGAAACTCATTTGAATTAATTTGAGCACTGAAGCNAAAATAAATAAAATAATAATAAAAAATTTTAAAAAATGGTTCCACACTGTGAATAATGATTTTTTTAATTCACTGTAAATTTTTGAAACTTATTTGAATTAATTTGAGCACTGAAGCTTAATTTCTAAGTAAAATGGTATTTTTGGATTAAAATAATTATAATAAATTAAGTATAACTAGGAAAATTATGAAATGGATTTTTCAAATCTCCTTATGATAAGGGGCACTGAGGAAAAATAAAATTTTTTTTAAAATAAATAGTTCATTTTAAGATCTATTTTGAATTAAAAATAATTAAAAATAACAAAAATTTACAAAAAAATAAAAATGATTAAAATTTTTCCANGGTATTTTTGGATTAAAATAATTATAATAAATTAAGTATAACTAGGAAAATTATGAAATGGATTTTTCAAATTTCTTTATGATAAGGGGCACTGAGGAAAAATAAAATTTTTTTTAAAATAAATAGTTCATTTTTAAGATCTATTTTGAATTAAAAATAATTAAAAATAACAAAAAATTACAAAAAAATGAAAATGATCAAAATTTTTCCTAATTATTTCCTTGATCACTTAGGATATCTTAAAATATATATTTTTTTAATTTTGCTGATTTAGTTATGTATTTTTTAAACGCCAAAAATGTATTTTTTAATTATTCATTAAAATGATTATAATAAATAAAATAAAATTTATAAGAAATGAAAAGTGAGTTTCTCTAAGTTCTTTATATTTAGGGAGATTTAAGAAAAAATATAAAAAATAATTTTTGAAATTAAAACACATTTTCTATTTAATTAATAAATAAAAGCAATAAATAATTTAAATAAATAAAATATAATTTGAAAATATCATGAAGTTTTGTCCATGTGGTCCTCTAACCTACGTGAACCTCTAATAATTTTCACATAAACAAAAACTCTACTTTGATTAAGTAAATAAATTAATATTGAAAATCCAATTTTTGAGTTAAAATAATTATTTAAATTACTTTAAAATTGAAAAAATCACATTTTTTCCTCTGNTAAATAAATTAATATTGAAAATCCAATTTTTGAGTTAAAATAATTATTTAAATTACTTTAAAATTGAAAAAAATCACATTTTTTCCTGTGACCAAGATCACATATTTTAGTAGTGAGCTAGGCTTAATTCAAGATTATTTAACGAGGTTTAGAGAAGATAACATAACCGATTATGAAAAATTTGAAAACACTACAAGCCCAACTTTAATATGGGTCATAAAATCCTTAATGACTCTGAGTTCATCCCTTGGGGCTTTCACTCACAAAACTTTTATGTAAAATATTAGAAGATTGTATGATTATCCCACCCTTAGGATAATAAAATATCAAGGTACACTAAAAATAGGGTGTATTAATTCATTTGAACTAAAATCCAAATTTGGATGATTAATTTAACAATATAATAACATCAAATGAACTTGAAACGTTTCAAAGGATTCTAAAAAAAGTAGGGATTATTCCCCGAACACTTTTATGACCCTTTTGATATTTTGAAGTNTTAACAATATAATAAGATCAAATGAACTTGAAACGTTTCAAAGGATTCTAAAAAAAGTAGGGATTATTCCCCCAAACACTTTTATGACCCTTTTGATATTTTGAAGGACAATTGGACTTATTATACATTGTTCCAGAAAATCATCCATTAAAATCCTTAACGACCCATCAAGTTATGATCTAGGACTTCGTAGATACACCTTCAACTGATCTTCTAGTTTTTCGTTCTTACAATTTATTTAAAATTTTCTACAAAATTAAATATATGTGATGTACATTCTAACATTTCAGGGATAGTGCAAGAAGATGACAGGAACGCATTTATATTTTTACAATGCAATTTACTTTACTTTTACTTTAATGTATTTCATACCTGTACGTGCTTCAATTATAAAACCTTTTTTCAAAATTAAAAATTACAAAACCATTTTTTAAAATTAAACAAAAAAAAATTCATAACACATCATTTTGAATATATGGGAGTCTCTTGGATGAGGTAACCCACGGTTGTTAAAGAAATCTCCTCAATTTAAATGAGCTTAATAGCTTATTTAAGCTAAGTAAATTAAAAAGAAAATAGTGGTACCAGAACGAGGGAACCATGAGGTTCTAACCGGTATTGCTCTAACCAACTTTACTTCTCCCCTCCTTTATATTTATTAAACAAAATTGTCATTTAAACCTTCGCACCTTAGACTTTAGGACTGCTACTTCATCAAGGAGCTTGAACCTAACTTTGAGGGCAACATTCTACAACCACAAGTTGATCTACAACAACAATCCCTTCTTTGGAATTAAAACAACAAGCCATAGGATTTCAAGGTTGTTTTTCTAGTGTAATATAAATCCTTACTTTACTTTAGGCCTTTGGACTATCATGTTGTGCAAATTAAGCCCAAACTCATCTTAGGATTCCTAGGTTGTAGTTCATTATGACATTAGTCCCCCAATCTTCTAGGCTATTTGTACGATTGTGTCATGAAAATGTAAGCCATAAATAGCAGGATAAAATGTTCAATAATTTCCTTTTCAAAAGTGAAGCCAAACCATAAGATAGTTTGGGAAGTTACTGAGGTTCTCCTCAGGATCTGTGAGATCCCCTTGTTTTCTTCTTTTGCATTCCATCACAATGTTCCAAGTTTGAGCCTTTCCCATTTGACACTCCTTGGTCCAATCTTTAAAATGTCCTAACTTTCAAAAATCTTAAAGTCAATATTTTCCAATCTAAATTGAGAGTTTTCATAGGTGTCCTCGATCTTTTAAAATATAGTTAACTATAGGGGTTTGCCCTTATAGGAAAGTTTAGAACCCAATTGAATATAAACCCTATCTAATCATTTATATTAGATAGGGAAATTTGTTGGTCAACATAAATGGTTTTTTGCACACTAAAATAGATATCATAAGTTCTTTAGTTTATTTAATAGAGCTGCACTAGTAAGTAATATGGCTATTTCGCGGGGTAGTTGTATCACTTATGGTGTTGAGCTTGCTTATTTAAACTGTTGTCTATATGGGATCGATTCGGTCTCATATTTTCAAAATTTAAACTATTACTTTCCATATTTTAATATATATTACACTAAGTCAAACATCTCTTCTCAACGAAGAAAATGCAACTGACAGATGGATGACTCTCCTTCTCATGCTACTACCAATGAAATGAATTTGCAGAATGTAGGTCCTTGGACAATGGTTACACAAAATAAGAGAAATTCACTAAAGAATATAGATGCATGAGTAACTAATAAGCAACGCTAATTGGGTGGTATAGTTATGCTATGGAAAAAAGATCTTCTCTCATTTAGGTTGGAGTGCCATATAGTACAATTTGTCCAGGGGATGGTTTTCCTTTCGAACAATAAACTTTAGGGTCTTTACATGTATAAGGATTGACACATTTGAAAGAGACATTGGATTGATATAATCTTAACCTTAATAACAAGGTGAAAATTTTTATCTGTTGGAAGATAAGAGGCTATTATAAAAATAGAAATGCTAAAAAGAGAAGAGTAACACTTGGAAAAGAACATTTTTTTTTCAATCATACACTTCTTGAGTCTACTTGATACAAAACTCAAAAAAACTACATGTATTTATACAGTGACACCCATTAGGACTATGCCAGTACATTTCAATCAAATGGCTACTATTTACTATCAAGAATATTCTCTTTTTTTTATTACTAAAGTTATTAATTAAATATTCTAGAATTCTCTAAATCACTCCCTTAAAGTTTATCTCTAGAATCTTGTAAATCTTTCTTTGTAAAGTAAGAATGTAGCTTTTTCTAAAGACCATTCTAGATTATAAGCTTAATAAAAAGCCAAATTAAATCATGTTTAATTTCAACACCCCCTCTTAAACTTGATTTGTCATCCTAAGCAATCTTCTTATCTTGATAAAATCTTCATACTTGAGCGGCTTGGTGAATATATCAAATACTTGATCATGAGTCTCCAAATACTCTATTTGCAGTTACTTTCTCGTGTTGCAGACTTTATTGAATTCATAGCTTTGATCATGAAAAACAAGATTTTTGGCAAAAGCAATAGTTAATTTGTTATTGACATAATTCTTTGTTGGCTCTTCTTGTGGCAATCCTAACCTATTCAGTAAATTCGAAGCCAAATTGCATAAGAGAAAAATGAAGTTGCAACAACAAACTCAGCTTAACAAGTAGAAAGAGCGACGATTGTTTGCTTCATTGACATTCAAGTAAAATAGTGTCTCCTATATAAAACACAAACCCCATATTGCTTTTTCATTCAATCATTCTCCATCCCAGTCTCTATCACTATATCCAATAAGCTTGAATCATTTGTTGATGAATAAAATATGCCAAACTCTATCTTACCTTTTGTATACCAAAGAATCGTCTTGGAGGCATTAAAGAGAGTAGTAGTTGTCACCTCCATATGATGACTAGTAATTGCAATACATAAAGAATATCTTACCTGGTGCAATTCAGGTAGTCCAAGCTTCTGACCAAGCTCTTGAAGAAAATTGAATTTACCATCTCATCATTCTTCATTTTTGATAACTTACCTCTACATTCCATCGGAGTTCTTATAAGGTTGAAATCATTCATATTTAATTTCTTGAGTACTTCTCTTTCATAGCTTTCTTGAGAAATAAACAAACCTTCCTCCTGCTAAATTTCAATACCGAGATAAAACACCATTTGTCTAATGTTGGTCATCTCAAACTCTTTACCCATCACTTTCTTGAATTCTTTAAACATACTTGGATTACTTACCATGAAGGTGAAGTAATCCACACACATGCAAACTTTTAAAATTTCCTCATTCTTGCATGCTCATAAGGACATTTGATAAAGTTATTCTCATGGAAATACTTGTTGATGCAGTTGTTCCATGCCATAGGTTCTAGTTTAACCCGTTGATAGCCTTCTTCAGCTTCAAAACATTTTCTTCTTCCCCTTTACCTTTATAGTCGATGACTGTTGAATGTAGACTTTTTATTCACAGACTCCATTTAAAATACAAACTTTACATCAATTTGACGTATTTTCCACTTATTTTAAGCTGTCAAATAAATGATTAGCCTTATAGTTTCAAGTCAAGTAACAACAGGAATGACCTCATCAAAGTCAATGCCAACTCTTTGGTTGTAACCTTTCACCACTAATCTAGCCTTATATTTTTCGACCTCTTCTTTGAATTACTTGTTTGCTTTGTACACCCATTTCACAACAGTTGTGCGCTGGTGGAAGTGCAACTAGCTCCAATGTATTGTTCTTCTCGATCTCCTTGATTTCTTTTTCCTTTGCATTCTTCCAGTTCTGACTTTGTATGGATTATTGAAAATTCACGAGTTCAAAATAAAAAAACAGATAAAAGAGAGTTAGATTGTCTTGATTCTCCTTTACTTCATAAATTTCCTATAAATTTCTAAAGCGTGGTACATTTTTTTTTCACCCTCTAGTTGAAGATGAAGAATAAGATGGGTTCTCTTGAATACTTGCAGTTGGTTTACTTGGTAGTGCAGTGGGCTTATTTCTTTCTTACTCCATCCTTGGTTTCTCCCCTTCTTCATTCTTAAAGAAGTATTAGTGATCATCATGTAGATCCCAAACTTGTTCTCTTTTTTCATCAAACAAGACATCACGATAGATGATTGTCTTCACAGTGTTTGGATTGTATAACTTGTAGACCTTTAAGTTGGTGTCATATTCGATGAAAATGTACTTCTTACTCTTGTTGTCCAGCTTACATTGCAACCCATCTAATACATGCACATGGGCTACACTTCCAAACACTCTTAGATGGTAGATACCAAGCTTACACACTCCATGCTTTTTATGGTGTCATTCTCCAAACACTTCTTTTTGAAGTCCAGAGTAGCTTCGGTGCAAAATTCCTTAGGTAGCCTCTTACTCTTGAGCATACTTCAAGATATGTCAAGGACACTTCAAATTTTTCTTTCTTCCACACCATTTTGCTAAGGAGATCTTGGGATGGTCAATGGTAAACATATTGCAATGGCTTCACAAAATTGTTGAAATTCCATTGAAGTAAACTCCCCTCAATCATATTATATAAATTTGATCTCAAGAACGATTTCTTTCTTTACCAAGGCTTTGAACTTTTTGAATACTTCAAAGACATCCAATTTTTTTACTTCAAAAATATATCTAAGTTTTCCTTTAAAATCATCTATGAAGAGAAAGAAGTAATTACCCTTACCGAGAGAGCTAGGCTTGATTAGACCGCATACATCCATATGCATGGGGTCAAGTGGCTTTTATGTTCTTGAGTTTGACTGCTTTGGAAAGCTCTTTATAAATTACTTCTTGAGCAAGCCGACTTCACATATCTGGCCAGGGTGATTGGTGCAGGGTAGATGTCTCATCATTTGCCTCTTTAATAATAGCTCCAGTCCTCCAAAATTAAGATGCCCAAATCAAAGATGCCAGAGCTAAGATGGATACCCTTGGTGACCAAAACTGTCTCCAAAATCAATTTGAATCATTTTATTTAGTTCAATTAAACAAATTTGACCTATTTTGACCAAAAGTCCCAAATTTCCCTTAAAGACCCAACTACCCCAATTAACCCCCAATCTCCACCAATTTGATCCCAATATTCCCCAATTTTCATTATAAACTAAAATTCATTATGTTTAAGCTTGATTGAGACCACATACAAGCCCAATTGACCCACATTTAAATCCAATTTCAACCCAAATAAAAAAGCCCCAATTTGATCCAAAACCAAAATCTCACTCAAATGAACCCCCAAATCTATTCAATTGCCCGAATTTTGCATCATAAACTCTTCAAAACATTGCCTCATATTAAATTTAACCTTCAGCTGACCTTGGTCAAATCTCATTTTCACTCAAGATCAACTTAGACCAAAACCCCCAAATTTTCCCAAATTAGCCATATGTGCAAATTCAACCAAATTGAACCCCATAAACCCAAAATTGCCACTAAATTTCTATCCAAAACTCCTTAAGACAATCACCGACATCAGATTGAACCATCAGTTGGGCCTTAGCCAAGCTCTAGCCCAAATCAAACTAAAGTCTAACCCAACATACCTAAAATTGACCATGAGCAAAAATCCTCCAAATTGAACCTCCAAATCAATTCAAAATCACTTAAAATATTTTCTAACTCCTTATGACAATCATCTACACCTTCTTGATCAACCAATTGATTCCAATGTCATGACTAGCCCAAACTAACTCAACTTCAAGCAAAATTACCCAAATTCTGACCCATGACTCAAATGTAAGCAAACCTAGCTAAGGTGGGCAATCTAAGACCGCTACAATGACCTAGTGGACTCTAGTGACCGGGCTAGACCCATCTAGGCCACCCTTTGGGAGACATGGACCAAAAGTCACCAAGATTACGGGATATCTTTCATAAAATGTTTAAGTCAAGGAGATCTTTGCCAAAAACCATTAGCAACACAATTAATTGCCTTTATAGCTTCCTATGAGGTTCATGAGCCACCTGACCTTTTCATCTACCCTGCCCAACAACCTTAGTCACCGGAGGAGCAAAAACCAAGAGCCCCCATACCACAATCCAAACCCAATTTCACCAATCCAAGCTGGTCAATTCTAATTATCTTTGACATTCTTCAACCCTCCACCTAACACCTAATTACACTTGAATTGAAGCCCTGAACATGACCTCAAGCCCTTCTATTTAAACCACCTCTTCCATGGCCAAAATAAGAGATAACCAATTTTTTTTGGTGAAACTCCGTTGAATTGCTTTCAGACACTGTCCAAGAACTCTTAAGCTCAAGCCCACCATTTTCCTCCTAAGGATTTCTATGTGAGAGCTCAACATTCAGTTCAAATTTCAAGGAAAACTAGGATAGATTTCTTCACTCTACCACAGTGCACCAAACATCAATTAACTGTGCACACACCATCCCCGAAGTGAGAGGATTTGATCCCGCACAAAAGCTCCATCACAGAGAGCCTCTAACCTAGCTCTAGATCAACACATGAAATCAGCCTTCGTCAAAATCATACCTAGGAAATTAACCATTGCCCAAGAGCTCATCTAAAGGCTCGTAGGACTCCCTTGAAGCTTCTCCAACCATCTTATTAAGGCCTCCCCTCTTTGACAAAGGTATTGAGCTCTCACCCTAAATAGAGCTTAATTTGATTCTCCATGCATATATATTGTATTTCATAGCATTGTAATAGTATGAATGTGTTTGCCTTGAGTAGATGAACGTGTAAGAACATACCTCATGTGATTTGGTTAAGTATCAAGAAAGATTTTAGGATTAAAGTTTAACAGCTCTCAGGTTAGGGAGATATGGGACAATGAATGTTTGTCTTCTGTTTCTGCATTTATTCAAAGGATGGTCGTAACCATGCTAAACGGATGGATGGAACAAAACCATGGGCTGACAAGTCCGTAACGTGTTTGGTGGCATCAAATGGTGAACTGCCACGTGAATGTTTCAAAGTGGATGAGTTTGTGCTGGCACCGCAAGGGATAAGTAGAAAAATAGGTCTTTTTCTGAATTAATTAAATACGAAAACTTCAAAAATTCATTACTTTACATAAAAAAATCATAAAAAAAAACTTAAATACCCTCCTACTCAGTGAACATAGCAAAATAATGTGGATTAAAAATAAACATTATTTGATAACTCTTTGATTTTTAATTAATTAAATATCCTTTTTATTATTTTAATTCATTATGATTAATTATTACTCATCATGGCTTAAGATTTTTAGGGCATATTCTTTATGAAAGTGGGGATGTTCTCTGATTTTTCTAAGGTTAGAGAGTATCTCTATGCTTGTAACCCTAATTGTCAAGCTTGGATGGTTGTTTTGGCATAAATTAATTATATAAATTAAAATATAACTTGAAAAATTATGTCATAAATTTTGTTGAGCTTCCTGTGGCCTGAGAAGCATAGGAAAAATTTTATGATAGTCTCAATAATTTTGTAAAATTCTATAATTTACTAAATATAGATAAATATTATTAATTAATTTAATTTAATTATTAATCAAAATTAATGAAATTAATTCCACATTATGTGTAAAAATTATGTTGACTCACAGTAAAAATTTCAAATTTTTTTGATTAAGTTTGAGCATTAAAGTTGATTTTATAAGGAAGATTGTATTTTTGTACAAATATAATTATATTAAATTAAATCCCTTTAGAAAAATTTTGGGGTGTTTTGGATAAATTGGGTGGTTTCAATTATTTTGAGATGATTTCTGAATAAGATTGGGTATTTTGGGTAATTTTTGGAATTTTGGTGAATTTTGGGGTTCTATGGGTAACTTGATAATTTGGGTAGGTTTGGGGGTAAAAGACTAAGTTTGGTATTTTGATAAAATTGGGTTGCCAATCTCCCTACATGAGCGATGGACCAATAGAATTCCCTACTTTGAGTCCTCCATATAGTGGTATAAGCTAAACTCTAGCCTTGGGCTAGCGGGTCCAGGGGACCATCTACATGAGTCTCTCAAAGGATTAGGGGATCAAAGTTAAACATATTTAGGTTTAGGGTAGTGAGTGNTAGGTTTGGGGGTAAAAGACTAAGTTTGGTATTTTGATAAAATTGGGTTGCCAATCTCCCTACATGAGCGATAGACCAATAGAATTCCCTACTTTGAGTCCTCCATATAGTGGTATAAGCTAAACTCTGGCCTAGGGCTAGCGGGTCCAGGGGACCATCTACATGAGTCTCTCAAAGGATTAGAGGATCAAAGTTAAACATATTTGGGTTTAGGGTAGTGAGTCGAAGTGTAATGTGGAAGTGTGTGTGTGAGACCAACCAAGACCACTCCTCCAAAGGGCTAACCCTAAAGCCAAGTAATCCTATAGGGACTCTCCTTGAGCTCCCCCATTTTGACCCTACTTACTAAGTGCTAGAGGTTAGGACCAATATGTGGATCAAGTTGAGCAAAAAAGAGTTTAGAATTTATAATGTTTAGGGTTCATTTTCTAGTCCTCTAGCAATATTCAATAGGAAAGTCGTATGGTGAGACCCTAAGCTACAAAAGAGGAAAGACTAGACTTGAACTAAAAGTGAGGTCAATAAATGGACCCCCAATAGGTGTGGTGTGTCTGGTAAGCACACCGCACGTATTGGTGTTGACCAAAGAGATCAACAAAACCAATGTCTAAGCCAACATGCTCAGAACTAAGAGTGAATTGAGTGACAATTACTTTTGCTGGGGAATTAGAAAGTGGAACTTCGATAGAAACTGAGGATTCATAACTCTCACTAGGGATTAGAAGGAAAGGAATTCCAAAATGGACCATCAGGAAAAGAAAAAAAGTCGGTCACGGTGAAGATTCAATTTTAATTAGATGTTAGAAAACATCAATTTTGATTTCAAAAGTAATCAATTTCGGAGAATGGGAATCAAAATTTAGGTTTTGACCCCAAATTGAAATTAAAATTTGGGTATCAATCCCAGAATGAGAATCAGTTGCCATACTCCATTTAAGGTGGTCTTATACCAATCTCGGAGAAACTGGGGAGAGAATTGGATGTCATACTCCACTTAAGGTGGTCTTAAAACTTATCTCAAAAAATGAGAATTGGATGCCATAACCCATTTAAGGTGGCCTTATACCTATCTCAAAGGAAAATTGGGTAGTGAATCAGATGCCAAAATCCATTTAAGGTGGTCTTAAAACTGATCTCAAAATATGAGAATAGGTTGTCATACCCCATTTATGGTGGCCTTATTCCTATTTTGAGGAAAATTAGGAAGATAATCGGATGCCATAACCCAATTAGGGTGGTCTTAAAACCAATCTCAATAGATGAGAATAGGATTCCATAATCCAATTATGGTTATCTTATTTCTATCTTAAGGAAAATTGGGTATAGAATCGGATTCCATAATCCATTTAAGGTGGTTTTAAAACCGATCTCAAAAGATGAGAATAGGATGAAATACCCCATTTAAGGTGGGATTATTCCTATCTCAAGGAAATTTTGGAAGAGAATCGAATGCAATAAACTATTTAAGGTGGTCCTAAAACCGATCTCAAAAGATGAGAATAGGGTGCCATACCCCATTAAAGGTGGTCTTATTCCTCTCTCAAAGGAAATTGGGTAGAGAATTGGATGGCATACTCCATTTACTTAAAACTACTCTTAAAAGATGAGAATAGGAAGCCATACCCAATTTAAGGTGGTCTTAAACCTATCTAGAGGAAAATTAGGCAGAGAACGAGATGTCATACTCCATTTAAGGTTAACTTAAAACCGATCTTAAAAGATGAGACTAGGATGTCATACCANTCCTAAGGATTTCTATGTGAGAGCTCAACATTCAGTTCAAATTTCAAGGAAAACTAGGATAGATTTCTTCACTCTACCACAGTGCACCAAACATCAATTAACTGTGCACACACCATCCCCGAAGTGAGAGGATTTGATCCCGCACAAAAGCTCCATCACAGAGAGCCTCTAACCTAGCTCTAGATCAACACATGAAATCAGCCTTCGTCAAAATCATACCTAGGAAATTAACCATAGCCCAAGAGCTCATCTAAAGGCTCGTAGGACTCCCCTGAAGCTTCTCCAACCATCTTATTAAGGCCTCTCCTCTTTGACAAAGGTATTGAGCTCTCACCCTAAGTAGAGCTTAATTTGATTCTCCATGCATATATATTGTATTTCATAGCATTGTAACAGTATGAATGTGTTTGCCTTGAGTAGATGAACGTGTAAGAACATACCTCATGTGATTTGGTTAAGTATCAAGAAAGAGTTTAGGTTTAAAGTTTAACGGCTCTCAGGTTAGGGAGATATGGGACAATGAATGTTTGTCTTCTGTTTCTGCATTTATTCAAAGGATGGTCGTAACCATGCTAAACGGATGGATGGAACAAAACCATGGGCTGACAAGTCCGTAACGTGTTTGGTGGCATCAAATGGTGAACTGCCACGTGAATGTTTCAAAGTGGATGAGTTTGTGCTGGCACCGCAAGGGATAAGTAGAAAAATAGGTCTTTTTCTGAATTAATTAAATACGAAAACTTCAAAAATTCATTACTTTACATAAAAAAATCATANTGGTCGTAACCATGCTAAACGGATGGATGGAACAAAACCATGGGCTGACAAGTCCGTAACGTGTTTGGTGGCGTCAAATGGTGAACTGCCACGTGAATGTTTCAAAGTGGATGAGGTTGTGCTGGCACCGCAAGGGATAAGTAGAAAAATAGGTATTTTTCTGAATTAATTAAATACGAAAACATCAAAAATTCATTACTTTACATAAAAAAATCATAAAAAAAACTTAAATACCCTCCTACTCAGTGAACATAGCAAAATAATGTGGATTAAAAATAAACATTATTTGATAACTCTTTGATTTTTAATTAATTAAATATCCTTTTNAGCAAAATAATGTGGATTAAAAATAAAAATTATTTGATAACTCTTTGATTTTTAATTAATTAAATATCCTTTGTATTATTTTAATTCATTATGATTAATTATTACTCATCATGGCTTAAGATTTTTAGGGCATATTCTTTATGAAAGTGGGGATGTTCTCTGATTTTTCTAAGGTTAGAGAGTATCTCTATGCTTGTAACCCTAATTGTCAAGCTTGGATGGTTGTTTTGGCATAAATTAATTATATAAATTAAAATATTACTTGAAAAATTATGTCATAAATTTTGTTGAGCTTCCTNAGGTACTGTAGTGCTCCAAATGGAGGACATTATATCTCGAGCACTCAATGAATTCTCCTCTTATCAATGCTTGTGTTGGAATTTCAACGGTGAACATTGGGTAACCATTGCAAATTTCATCTGGAATTTTCTCTTGTGTTCGCTCTACAACAAACTCGGAATCATCCTCTGTGATAGGCATATTGGTGGAAGTCTTCCTCATGCATGGGTCATAATTTTTTTCTTCAGAAATTGGGGTAAATGTCACTTCTACTTCATTGATAAGTATTTTCTCCTAACATAAGAAATCAATTTTCTTTTGGTGATTGGCATTACGGTGTTGCTGTCTTTTGAGTGGCGCATCTGACACTCTGTCTTCATCAGCATTGACAAAATTCCCCGTTGGTGCAATTATCAAAGACTGTAGATAGCTAATTCCTTCCATTGGATGTTGTTGTATTGCAGGTTTCTTCCTCTTCACCGAGGAGTCTTCTTTGGTACCAACTTTTAGCAGTGATGGTAACCCTTCTTTCTCTAGGCGACTGACTATGTTTATAAGTGGAGACTCGTAGTCCACGTTGACCTGACTGAAGTCCAAGTCAAATTCTACGATGCCGTGCTGGGCTACCCTTTCATTAATCAAGGCAAGATTCAAACTGTCTCAGAAAGCGAAAAATCAGCTTTTTTTCCCAACATATTTCTACAGAAGACAAAAACATCAGTGCGCTGAAGTTCCGCAGAAACATGTACAACAACAAAATATTAATTAAACAAAATTTATAATTTATAATTTACACAGGTGTAAATTTTATTTATTCAATTTAATTTAATTTAAAGATATTTCAAAATATAAAAAAATAAGAGAAGGATATTAACGTGAGTAAATTCAAAAATTTTCACTTTATTGAGGTTAATTTTATTACAAAATTTTGGAGCCAGTCACAACAACTTGGCCAAATAAATAACCCAAGAACAAGCAACATTTTAAGAAATATATTTCATGCAATGTCATGTAGTGTAGTATATCTTCAATTATTAGCCATTAACCGACTACATAGANTTCACTTTATTGAGGTTAATTTTATTACAAAATTTTGGAGCCAGTCACAACAACTTGGCCAAATAAATAACCTAAGAACAAGCAGCATTTTAAGAAATATATTTCATGTAATGTCATGTAGTGTAGTATATCTTCAATTATCAGCCATTAACCGACTACATAGATTTTTCACCTCAGAATTCCACCAACTTGTAAGATCCTCCTAAATAAACCTTTTTTATTGCAAATGGTCCCTCCTAAGTTGGTTCAAATTTTTCACCTATCTTGCGGTGTGCAAGAATATTTCTTTTGAGAACAATAATGATTTCACCAACTTTGAATGCCCTCGGGAGGACCAATTTATCATGAGCCTGCACCATCTTTGCTTGTTAGAACTTCAAATGCTTTTATGCGTCTAGCCATTTTCTCTCAAGACTTTCCAAATCTTTGAATTATGATGAAAACTCCGAGAGATAGAGTCTGGATTTCTAGCAGCAGAACGACCTCAGATCCATACACANCTTCAAATGCTTTTATGCGTCTAGCCATTTTCTCTCAAGACTTTCCAAATCTTTGAATTATGATGAAAACTCTGAGAGATAGAGTCTGGATTTCTAGCAGCAGAACGACCTAAGATCCATACACAAGTGCGTAGGGTGTACATTGATTAAGATTTTAGAACGTTGTCTGGTAGGCCCACAAAGCTTCTAACAATTTATAATTCCATCCTCTTTTGTTTTAGTCCAACATCTTTTTTAAGATTTGCACGAGCGTCATATTGAAGGCCTCGGCCATGCCATTTACCTTGGGATAGTAAATTGTAGAGTATCTCTAGTCCATCCCATGTCATTTGACAAAATTGTTGATCTTTGTGCTCTTGAAGGCTGACCCATTATCAGAAATTACTCTGAGTGGTACACTGAAACGGTAGACAATTTGACTCTTGAAAAATTAGAGAACATGATGAGTTGTAACCTCTCATAATGACACTATTTCTACCCACTTGGAGAGGTAATCTGTAGCTATAAGAATAAATCTGTGTCCTTTAGAGGATGGAGGGCCTATTGAGCCAATTATGTTCGTCCCCCAATAGTCGAATGACCAGTAGGCAACGGTTGGATGTAGCACATTCAGAGATTGGTGTAAGACCACCCCATAATCTTGACTAAGGTGGCACCTTCTAGTGGTATGCATGCAGTTAAATATCATTCCTGGCCAATAATATCCAAGACTTTTAATCTTCGGTTTCATTAATGGCCTTGACTAGTGAGCTCGACACAATTTGACATGTATTTATTTGATGATATTCTATTGTTCAACTGCTTAGACATCTGAGCCACATATGATCAAACGATCTTCTATATGGAACATCATCTACTAGAGCATATGGCATAGCTCTTCTTGAGATGTGATATGCTTCAGACTTGTCTTCTAGCAGCTTTCTAGTTTGCAAATATTCTATTAATGGGTTACACAAATCTTTGTTAATGTCGGCAACTGAAATAATCATTCCTTCTTCTTTTTTGAGCTTTTGTAGATTATTGATGTCAATCTTAGATGAAACCTAACTTCCATGTACTATGGTGTCAATGGAATCCTCCAATGGACATGCCAATTCCTTAGCAAGTTTGGCTAAAGTGTCAGCATAAGCGTTAACCCCCCCCCCTTGAGAGGTTTATTATAGAGTCACAATAAGGATCTATTCCACCGATTTCATTGTATACCGATGGTAGTAATCTATCTTTGGTTTCATGATCTTATACTGTCCAACAACTAGTTGGATGAAGAGTTGTGAGTCACCATATATGGCAATGTTTGTTATATCCATTGAGATTTCCAACTCCAACCAGATGATCAACGCTTCATATTCTGTTTCATTTTTTTGTACATGGCTCTATCAGGTGGTAAGAGAATCTCAACATACCCTGAAATAGCGTAATTAAAATTAGACCAATTCTTGCTTTTCTTGGTATAAATATCTGTGATCCCTTATCCTTTTTGTTTGATGAAGCTCCATCAAAGTACATTTCCCAACATCTAGCACTCGATGACTCGATTTGTAATATCTGCTCATCTAGTAGCTCATCATTAAGAGGGGACCAGGTTAGAATTGGGTGTGCTGCGAGAAAATCTGCTAAAATTTATCCTTTGATAATGCAAATGAGAACAAAAGTTATATAGATTTGTAATAAAATCATCAACCGTATTGTTAGACGTTCGGAAATTGTTGGCCGGGTCATCAATTATTGCAATGGATTAACTTTCAAGATAAAGGAAATCTTATAAGAAAGCATGTAATTCCTTAACTTATGGGCAGCAAAAATTAAAGCTAAACAATTCTTCTCAATAGGTGGATACTTCACCTCCATCGGTATTATACAACGACTCAAGTAGTGAGTGTGTTTTCCTTACCCTCATCATTGACTTGAGCTAACAGGGTCCGAGAGAGTCATCTAAGGCTTTTATATAAATTATCAACAATTTTCTCGTGATAGGTGTTGCCAAAATAGAAGGTGTCATTAAATATTACTTAACATCCTAGAAGGCCCGCTGAAATTTCTCTTCCAAAACTAATTTGTCATCCTTTTTAATTAATGTCGAGAAGTGCTAACACCTACATGGGAGATTAGAAGTAAAGTGTCTCAAATATGCCAACTTT
>JXCR01034891.1:0-27777 GCA_002079205.1 Phalaenopsis hybrid cultivar | reverse complement strand
ATATATATATATATATATATATATATATATATATATATATATATATATATACATACATCAACAAGCAATATCCTCGAGCATGAACTTGCAGAAGTTGTAAATAAGGAGTTCTCTCAATATCAAATCGACCATACTATGTCAAATTTTATACAAAAGGAAAATTAGAGTTTCTCAATCTTTAAGTGAATGATATCATTCTTTACTACAGGACTACGAAGAATAAAGAATTTACTTGCAATAATATCCTAATTAAAGAATTCAAAGATCTAAAATACTTTCTTATCAAGTAGTTTGATCAAGGAACATATATTATGTCCTGGATTAATTGAAATAAAACAAGAATGCTTGAATGAAAACCAAATCATTCCAATGGATTCAACAAATAAAGAAGGTACATAATAGAGAAACAAACATATTGATAAGGGAAGAAATCAAAGTCCTATTGGCAAATTCATATCTCTATCACACGTGGTCAACCATTGGTTTTTTCATTAGTATGGTGAATAGGTTTATGACAATCCAACCTAAAAAAAACTTAAGTTTTGTGCAAAAAATCCTACAAAATACATAAAAGAATCATAAGAAAATGATTGTACTTCAAGAAAACATCAATAATAAACAACTAACTTTATGGTGTTGCTTGGATAGGCTCCACCGAAAGATAATGAGCAGGGTATCCTACCTTTGTGGGGAAATTTGCTAACTTGGAGAAGCAAAAATCATTTACTTGTGGCAAGAAGCAATGTAGAAGCGAATTTCAAAACCACTTCTCATGATGTCTGAGAAGGTATATGGCTGATGAGATTACTCAAAGGTTGAGAATCCAAACAAAAGAATCCATAAAATTGTCCGATGGCAATAAAATTGTTTGCTATATTCCAACAAACCGAATAAAATTGAAAGAAAATGACAAAAACTTCATCAAAAAAAAGCTTGAAGATAGAACCAAGAACCAAAAAATCCTATGAGTCTTTAAACTGAAAATAAGGATTCTTATTAAGCGTCATCATATGCAACATTCAAAAAAACAAAGTTTCCTCCACTTAAGTAAGCTCTTGATTTAGTTTCACTACCTAAGTAATTATGTATTGCATATTTTAAAATAAACGCATTTCAGAATAAATACGATCAAGCAGCAAGCATTTGATTAGCAGTAATTGTATGTTACCATTTCCAATAAACAAATAAAATAAGAAAACTAGATCAGTGGGGTGCTAGTTGTCCCATCTTAATTCCAAATCTTCTTGCATTTCAGTAAAGCATGAAGAAAAATAGTTTTCTCCCTCAATTTTAAAATTCAGCACATACAACTAAAGGGATGATAGTCATGGACATCATTTTGATATATTTCAAACGCTTGGAAAATAATGCTATGGGCCTTCTTTGTCTGATGAGTGCTGACCATTAAAGATTGTTATTTTGATCTATAGCAGATGCTTGACGAATAATCCTATGGGCCTTCTTTTTCTGATAAGTGCTCGCCATTAAAAATTCCTACCATGACACAATTTCTCTAAATATTTCTTATTCATATGTCTATCCCTTATCCCTAACCCTTCTTGCTTCAATTATATCACCATATGTTTCAACCTTCTAGCTAACCCATTCAAGCCCATAAATCTCATATTAATTTAGAGATATTCTAATTTTGAATATTAATATAAATGTGAACGGAATAAAATTTATTTGCTACTTTTTTATGGAAAAACGAACATTGATATCTCTACCAAATCATGCCATGTACATTGCATAGCATGCTGAAATTTGAAAGGAAGGAAAAAGTGTTGGGATATAATGCTTAAAATTATGCTACAAGTTATGTGGCTTGAGGCATTTTTTTAAGAGAAAGCCCGTGATTTGCAATTAAAGTGTTGGGTCTTACATGCTCGCCATTTGGCTGTGAGTTGAATTAAACCGCCAATTTCATATCAAGGCAAAATCAATTGACTATAAACAAGAACTACTTGGCTTACTTGATGTATATAAAGAGATTAAAAGATAGACATTTGAGAAAGAAAATTTTGATAAAGATTCATTGGTCATTAATAATGCATCACAGGATGACCAATGATTTGTAGAGCATGAAATTGAAGTCCCGCATCACAATTACAAAAGGATGATCTAAAAGTTGAATTATTTGACGAGGAAATAAAAGCAAATGTTGACAACAGAGTAATAGAAAATATTAGTATAAAAGTTTATGTAAAATAAATGCAAGAAAATCAACTACAAAGATGATTCTAATGAAGACCTGCTAAAATGATGCGAGTGGAGTGATTTTTCAATTTGGAAATCATAAAAAGTACTTCGAGACAACCTTAGTTGTTCTTTATGTTTAATATTAATCTTAGACTTCTTATTATCGAGTACATCAAAAATTTTTATAATGTTAGATTATAATTTAAAAGTATCATTTTTAAATATTTATTCTTCGTTTATTTATCTAATGAATTTTATTTGTAGGCATACGCCTCAAAATAACTTACATCTTACATCTCGTCTCATGAAAAAAAAAAAAGGTTCTCAACACCCATTTACTTAATTTCAAATCTTAATGGTGTATAAATCTTATAATGGGTAAACATTATGGGAAAGATAGGCTTCACACATTATGGTCAGGTTGTTGGCTCTTAAAATGGTTGCCCCAACAATTAATAATAGGAAATGGGCCAAATGTCTATGAAGTTCACTCTTCTTCTCAATACTTGAGATGAACCAATGAATTAATTTATGCCCATTAAGATTAGTCATCCACAATTGTTTCAATTTTGCAAAAAAGTGTATCTATTGATACTAATATAAATATGTAATATTATATCTAATAAAAACAGCAGGTTAAGAATAAATATAATAGCATAAAACTTCTCAATTTCAAATTTACATTTTTACAAACTAAAATAACATCAGAATATATAATATGCAATTCTTAGATGTAAATAAACATAATGTATTAAATACTATAATTTCAAATAATAATAACAATATGATAAATAAACATATTTTAATATATTAAAAAATTCACATTCAAATATAACAATAATACATACAAACTTACAAAAAATATTTTCCATTTTAAACAAAATATTTACTTCCATATATAAAATGATACAAGATATATAATTAATTTTAAACAACGCTACTTAGCATTAGTGTATATATTTGATAAACATGTAAGCAAAATTATAAACATGAATTATCTTACATTGACTCGACAAGTAATTTTAAAGGAAAAAAAATGTCAAGATGTTGTTTGTGAATATAGTGGAATAAATTCTAACATTAGTATTTAGGGTAGCTTACATACATAGCAACCGAAACATTGCTATTTGCCAATCTAGCACACTCTTTCATCCATTTTTCAAATTCTCACTCAAATATCAAATCACATGATAAAACCCCAACCCATATTTTTCATTTTTATCAAATTCTCAATGGTTTCATCGTGGCATGTGTAAATACATCGATGTGATAATTCAAAAATATCACCTGGGTGATAAATTTTGTAAATAGCAAGGCTTCGGGTGTAATTATCCCTAGTATTTATAACTATTAGATTGATAGAATTATTTAAAATACTAATGAAAATTCATCAAATATTCATCTCCACATATTTCAAAAGCACTAACAACACTAACGTGAACCACAAGTAGAAGAACAAGAAATAATTTCAGAAGAATTATGATAACATACCTTCCCAATAGATATTGCTCTGTAGGTAGTATTATTCGAGCATTTATGCAATCATAGATCCATTGTGGTTGAACATACTCTCTAGAAAGAAACTTACGACCAATAGATGGTCTATCAACAATCTGAGAGATAAAAAAAACTAAATAAAAGTGTGGTGTAGAAGACAAAAATAAGCATCATGTTAAAATAGAAAACGAAAATTTTTTCTCTAAATTCATTTTCACGGGTATCCATGGGTGCTTCAACCTAAAAGGATAATTTACTGTATTTATGAGCTGAAATAGTGCACCACCCCTCNATATATATATATATATATATATATATATATATATATATATATATATATATACATACATCAACAAGCAATATCCTCGAGCATGAACTTGCAGAAGTTGTAAATAAGGAGTTCTCTCAATATCAAATCGACCATACTATGTCAAATTTTATACAAAAGGAAAATTAGAGTTTCTCAATCTTTAAGTGAATGATATCATTCTTTACTACAGGACTACGAAGAATAAAGAATTTACTTGCAATAATATCCTAATTAAAGAATTCAAAGATCTAAAATACTTTCTTATCAAGTAGTTTGATCAAGGAACATATATTATGTCCTGGATTAATTGAAATAAAACAAGAATGCTTGAATGAAAACCAAATCATTCCAATGGATTCAACAAATAAAGAAGGTACATAATAGAGAAACAAACATATTGATAAGGGAAGAAATCAAAGTCCTATTGGCAAATTCATATCTCTATCACACGTGGTCAACCATTGGTTTTTTCATTAGTATGGTGAATAGGTTTATGACAATCCAACCTANGTACCAGCTGCCAAAGCTTCAAGTTGGGGATCAAGAATTGGAGGATATTTAACATTTATTGAATGATAAAGTCTAAAATTCACAAATCCTAAAAGAGCCTGCATAAGAAGTAAGATATGTAGACATAAATAATAGGCACAAGGAAAAATCTTCAAAGAAGAGAAGCAGTTGAGAGCAAAATATCAAAATAGTCTCTGATTATTTACATGGGGTTCATTTTATTCCCAGAGGCTATAACAATATCAAATTAGTCTCTACACTCTTTTAATGTACGTTAATATAGTCCTCATGGATTTTAGCCACCATTAAAAGTGTATGGGACTAAATTAGTATATTTATAGGCCCTGGGAATATACTCTTAAAAAGAATCAAAGGATGATTTTGACACTTTTCTCTTTATGTATTAATCAGACTCATCCACCATCACTAAGAGTTAGTCAATAATGTGTATTGTTGATGCCAACTAGCAATATAAACTACTGCAGTCATTACAATAAATTCAATTTATAAAACAACTTATTCCAATCGAAGCACCAGCAAATAGTGAAAGTAAAATAAAGTTTTGAAGCAAAATGAATTGCAAAAACAATGGCTCGGTTTTAACCCACACCAGTATATATAAAACAATCAAATATTTCAACCCAAAAATTTTTTCTTCCTTTAACATAATTTGGCCAGCCATTCGAATATATCTATCCAGTCGATTAGATTTAACACGACCCATTTGGAAAGCCTACAGATTAATTTGGAAGGGTAAGTGAAGAAACAAATCAAACACTAAAGCATTAACATCGCCTAACAAGCCATAATGTTAGTCGACAAAGCTTTGGTGTAGGTCAAAAAATGCTTGAGGTTAACCATCTTGAACAGATGTTAGCATAATAGTTTTTTTTTTTTAAGGTATAATAGTTTGGGGTGTTGGTAGATGCAATTGTTGATAAGTTGCATAAATTTCTTAATAATCCTAACATATTTTTCATTGATTGGCTTTTTGTTTTACATCTTTATTTGGTTCTTGAACGATTTCTTATCTCCATTGAGTTTATATCTAATTTATTAGTTTTTTTACATCCTTGTAAAGGGTTAAACTAGGCAGGGCGAGTGGAGAAACTTTTCAAGCCCAATCGGTCAATTCTTAGCATTTATATTTTTTATTGTCTCACTGGCCAAAGGACAATATTGACGATTATTATTTTTTTTTTATTATTGTAGAGCACTAGTAACCTCCCAATCATATCTATGAAGTTAATTGTGCTTTCCCTTATTGCTTTATATAAATTTCTCATCTCTTAAAATGCCTAGCTTCATTCCATAGAGCTTGTTTAGCTTCACTTTTTATTTTGTTTATTTTATCTTTAAAACCTAGATAAAACATGTTTGAAAAGTATAATGCGTATTTTTCTTTTGTTTTTTAAAAAAAAATATTACATAATTTTCAAAATAATATCCAAAACATCATTTTTTTCAAACTCAAATAAAGACTACTTCCCATGGCTCTCCATTATGAACATCAACGGCCAAAGCTCCTTGGAAGGTGAGGAAGAAGTGGGGTTCTAGGAAAGAGGAATGTAGAACTCGGTGCATGAGAGGAGAGGCAATGTCTATGACACCAATATTCAAGTGAGGAAAAGCAGTCAGTCATGGATCTAGCAATAAAGGCATGAGGGATACAAAGAATGGGTCGTGAATCATGGATCAAGAGAGTATAATATAAGAAGAAAGAAGTGAATGAGAAGCTGGGGAGGAGGATCCTATAGTCATGTGAGAAAGGGAAAAGGGGATGGAAGAGGAGAATAGGCGATTGAGGATGTGGTAAGGATATCAGCTCCAGTTTGTTGGAAACATTTCCATGATCTTTGTTGGTCTTTTTCTCTGGCCATCCACATCTCAAAAGAGTGAATGAGACCGCCCACTCTCATTGATGGACAATAAATAGCATTTAACTTAAAATAAATTTATTGAAAATAAATTAACAGGAATCATAAATGTGCTTTATTCTTACCCCGAAAAAAATAAACTTAAAACAAAATTCAAGGAACAAAAATATTAAGTGATCCCAACTAGCCACTTAGCATTTGTATGTTGATCGACTAGAGCTAGATGCACAATTGGCATCAACCGCCTAACATGTTAGTCAATCGACTAGCACGAGCAATCAAGTACCTCATGAAATTGAAACTTCATGCCCGCTAAGATTGTTGGTGACTCAATGGCATCTAAGCACACTACACTCTAGTTGTAAAAGTTGAATGGGGCTCAGGTTGGCGCGAGCAATTCCAAACTCAAACCAGGCTAACTTGTTTCAAGTTCCAACTGACTAGGCAAATTATTCAAATTGGGCATGATTGAAAAGTATGACCATTTTGTCATGTATGCTCTAAAGTATGATCCTAACACTCATTGGTTTGTAACAATAAACAAATTAGAAAACATGTTATGTGCAGTTTCATAGTCTTAGCTAATGAAACATGAATACTATATAAGGTCAATAGAAACGTATAATACAAAAAGATTCGGGGGTGGACCCAGGTCCTTGCCCCCTCACAAATTCAGATTTTTTTACTTATATATGAGGGCAATTTGGCATTTTGTCCTACCTGAAATATCAATTTTTCCCCTCCTTAAATATTATTTTGTCATTAGTTGTTCTAGCCCCTCCCAAGTCGGGTCTAGTGAGACGGTTTGCCTCCCTCTAAAAAGAGGTTGGTTCCGCTTCTGAAAAGACTGAAACAATCCTTAAAATAAGTGAGATAATGGCTAGCGGATATTAGGAATTAAATATATTTGCGAATGGAAAGACAAGAAAAAACTCAAATTCAATAAAATTTAAATAGCTAAAAACCACTCATACATGCATTTATTTGTATAATATATATGGGCAAACTACTCATACATGATTCCCCGATATAATTACATATTCAATTTAAAATAAAAGTTACAATAATAAACGCAAGTGCATTGATGCATGCATGCAAATTTTCTTTTTGGTAAAATGTAAGCACACAAAATTAAATTTAAAAATACTTATAACAATAGCCATGCTGATATGCTTGTCCACACTTTTCCATAATATTATCCTTCTTTGTGATAATAAAATGTTTTTATTAAGTTAATTATTATAAAAAAAATAAAATGAATGATGAATCAAATTACCATTGCAATTCAAGCCCTTCTCCCAACGCCCTGAATAGACAAAACCGAGGGCTCTCATCCCTCGTCTTTCTAATCCAGCATGAACAGAGAAGTAGTGTGTGAGAGAGAGAGAGAGACTGCAAAGAGAGAAAGGAGACGCAATAGCAAGGCAATTCCTTCACATGGGTATAATAAATGGCTTGGACGAATGATCACAAGCAGCAAGTAATTGGCTAGCAGGTGAACCGCGAGCGAAGGAAGAATAGCTTGTGCAGTTCCGCAGCCTCACAAGCGAGCGGAGTTTTCCCACACTCGAAAGAAGCTCGAGTGGCTCACAGAGACAATTCCAACGTGTAGAAAGCACTACCATTTCCTATAAGAGGAAGGTAAAACCGAGGCACTGCAAGCAATATTGTGAGAGAGCAGGAAACTTAACATGAAGAAGAAGAGTATCCGGGAGTACCAAGCGCCTCTTCTGCGAACGCATGTGTTAGAAGCTCGACCGAGCGTTCTGTGCTCCGTGCACAGAAATAGGGCAAGGTAGAAAGGAAAAAGGGAGTTTGCAGTTTGAGTAAGAAACCTGAAATCCGATTTTAGGGTTTATATTTAAATTTTTTTTTCAATTTTGCTAAAAAAAAGTTTTCACTATTGATTATAATGAGATTTCAAAAATACTACATTTAAATTAATTAAATTTGTTTAAGGAATTTGGCAAGAATGCTAAGTCAAATAAAGGGATGAGAAGAATTTCAACAATGAAGATGAATTTCAATGTTTCAATATTGTTCATTGTTAAGCTAAATTAAAAACTTAAGAACCCTAAGTTTAAAACTATATCAACCAATTTCTAACTCAAAATACTAAAAGATATTTTAAGAAACCTTCCTAAATTGCATTTATTTGAATTATCATATGTTATTGTATAAATTAAAATAAGTTAATAAAATAGTTTATTATTAAGAATGAATTACTAGTAAAATACTTATATGAAACAACAAATAACGACTTAATTAGATAAAATACAAATAAAGATGTTCAAGAATTTAGGTGAATTTATGTTAGAATTCACGTGAAAGAAGGAAAAAAAATACTAAAAGCGAATTAAGTCTAATTTGTTATTATAGATGCACCAAAGAACTAATTTGACCTAGGAAAGAGGCAATCGACTCTACTGAATATATAGATAAACATGTTTAATTTACAATAACGATTTTTATTTATGAAATCAACTTTTTTTCTACTTTTAACATTTTCTTTTAAATATGCAAATGTCATGTTTTTCAAATGTTAAATAAAAAATAAATAAATATGATAAATGCATGCATATGCGGAAGCAACCTCGGATAGTACTGGTTGCGCACATAAAATAAAAATAGAAATGGTTTGTAACTTTTTAGTGGGTTTTCATTAAAAGTAAAAGGTATATTTTTAGTATACACTATCATTGACGAATATTGTAATTGAAACGAATAAAAGTAACAAAAAATAATAATTTCTTTTTTGAAGGTTATAATTTCTTTAATATCACATTTTTACTATTTATTGTCTTTTACAAATATATTTTTAAAATAATAATTATTATAATTTAGAGATATTTTACTCATTGAGTAGTTTAACCCACACATTCAGTTGCTAAGATTTTTCAAAAAATCATATTAAAAGTGAATTGGTCTTAGAGATGTGTACGAACACCGACGAGCTCAAAGAGATGGGCATAATATTTTTATTTTTTCTTTTCATTCAGTTATAAAAGTTAAACAAAATGACTCTTTTATGTTTTAAATCATTTTATTTAAGAAATTAAACTGCGTAGATAGTTTTTCTTCCGTCTAATCGTCTATTCCCGCCTTATTATTCTAAATCTCAAGTTGGGTCATGGCATTTTGAAATTTTTGAATAGAACACTTTATTTTACTATATGCCAAAATATATACTAAGTATAATATGGCAAAAAATTATGCAGAATGATAATGAACAATGTGTTGTTGGAAGTAATTGTTTAAATAAAGATAATACATACCAACAGTTAGTACTTTGGGAAAACTCATAATGTAGAGATACAAGTTAAACCAATACCAATCAAAAAGCCACAATCTAACCTAAGAAAAATTAACTCACACAAAATAGATCAAACCAGACAAGAGAGTCGCTTTAATAATATATTCAAAGCTCTCTACAGAATTCGCAAGAAAAAAGAACTAGACTCGATCATAACCAAAATCATAAGACGTACCACAAGTATTTAAGGGCAGCTTCATGAATCTCATCATTCATTCATTTCTACAAAGTTTTTAATTTATCTTTCATAAAACTTTTTGCTCGGCTTTTATCATTGTTATTTTTGGTTTTCCAATTTTTCTCTCTAATCCTTCCGCATTAAAATTATTTACTCATCACATTCATAAAGCTTCGAACATCCAGTTTGCATGTCGAATAATGACTACTTCGACCACCTTAATTCTCTCCTTCAATCCCCCTTATATGATGGCTTATTAATCTATCACTTCGAATGCATATAAATCTAATTGTTCTCACCACACTTAGCTACCAATGACTTCTTGGATCAACTTAACTAATTACAACTTTATAAAATTTATCCTGAGGAGATGGGATTCCTTACATCTCCCCAATATATTCTAATTGCATAGTATGCCTATAACACTACTCAGCTTTAACCACCAACAATAAATCTGGAGAGAAAAGTAAGGTGGTAGAAGTAGTCATTATTCGACATGTAAACTGGATGTTTGAAGCTTCATGAATATGATGAGTAAATAATTTTAATGCCGAAGGATTAGAGAGAAAAATTGGAAAACCAAAAATAACAACGATAAAAGCCGAGCAAAAAGTTTTATGCAAGATAAATTCAAAACTTTGTAGAAATGAATGAATGATGAGATTCTCGAAGATTCCTTATATCTACCCAATATATCCTAATTGCATAGTATGCCTATAACACTACTCAGCTTTAACCACCAACAATAAATCTAGAGTTATATCATCCTTTATATAATCATTCCTTTGTAATTTGTCTATAGATCCAAGGTACCCACCTATCAATTTTTAAGTATCACCAGACCTAGCAAATAGTTATTAATAATTGCAAATTACATACTCAATAAACATTTCTCCACTTCAAAATTTCCACCTAATTCAACAAAAAGAAAAACCATTAGAAATATGCAAGTAACAAATAATATGTGCATCAATTTCATTCTCCAATGTAAATCCTCATAACAAATTTAAAGAACAAAGACCTATTTGTTTACTCATAATTGATGTTAATTCAACTACGAGTGTATACACTTTTAGTTACTCAACAAATTTTATTGCTAATTAGTAAATAGCATGCATATCTTTTCTTAATGCTCACCAAATAAGTCAACAAGATATTAAAAAATGTCCTTTTAAGATCAATAAAAATCATATTTAGATTATGTATCTATTAATTGCTTTGACATGAAAATTGCCTCCATGGACTATCTTGCAAGAACAAATCAATGTGCTTCTCAATGCATAAGTTCCATTACCGTTCTTAGAAAGAAAAAAAATTGTTATATATCATTCAATGGAAGACCACTCTATATATAAAATAGAGGATACATGAGGCCAAGGTAAACAATATAAGCATATACTCCACTCACTTATTTAAAAATGTTTCCAAAAAACTATATTTAGAAAAGCTTCTTAAAATGATAATTCATATGCCAACCTCCCCTTCAAGCTTAAGCATATACTTTAACTTACTCAAACTGAAGTATACTCAAAGACTTGGTGAATATAGTAGTCAATACTTTTGAGCTAGAAACATACGAACTGAACTTCTTTGATTATACAAAATCCCAAATAAAATGACACACAATCTAAATGTACTTTATTCTTTTGTGAAATAGAGAATTGTTGGCCATGTAAATAATAGCACAATTATCATAATTTTAGATCATGAAAAAAATATAGTAGCAAACTAAAACTTGTGACAACAGTAAAGTTATAGGATTCATAATGCCAACCAAAAATAGTCGGGATAAAACTGATGGTGATGAAGAGTCACATATATAGTATTTTGAACCAACATGTCTATTAATGTATGAAAATTCTAAATACCAATTAAAGAAGAATTAGCATGCACTTTATAATGAGTTTCGAATTCATAATGAATGAACTAAAAGAAATATTCAGTGTAGCCACCATATAACAACTTGAATAACATATTTTGCAAAAGAGTCATACAAAATCCTGAACATCGCATATTCCAAGCTGAATTATTCATAAAGAGTATAAATAGAACGCTTAAACTTAATTACCTCATAGAACTCTAAAAATGTAAGCATCACATTAAAGTCAACATCATCAGTCAAAACCTGTTGCAAAGCATGTGGAGTCAACCATGTGATTTTTTGCCCTTCAACCTCTGCCTGTTAAAATAAAATGAAGGAATTATCTCAAACTTAAAAAAACAGCATGAAAATGTAACACTAAGAATATAGCATTTAGCATAAAGCCACAATTGATTTACCTGGTAATATATGCCTTTGACTGAAATAAAAGTCTTTCGTAAACAGTGAGTTCTAGAAATGTATGCTTGCCACTCATGGCTTAACCTGGTTACAACATGACAAACACAGATCATAGCACAAATTGTACAGCTGGGACGGGAGAATGGGCAAAAACACAAAAGTTATCATTCAACCACAATGAGTTGACAACTGATGCCTTAAAATACTCAAAATTCATGTTCTTTATGCATGGTAGAACTCAAAATAGACTACAGAAACTTTTGCATAAATGGCAAAATCAAAGGATTTTCTTACATATGCAAAATTTAGATAACTAATCATAGAAACAGAGTATCAATATAGCTTCAAAAATGGAAAACTCTTAGAGCTAGCAAAATCCTTGATATCAAAGGCTAGATGAAGCATTTCAAGCAATCAGGATGACTAAAGCTGAGACATTCAGTGTTTAATATTTTTGGCATACAATCCCAACGTTGTTGAAAAGCCATAATTTCCATATATAAATTGGTTCCTGATGGAAAATATAGTTTTAACAATATTGGAAGAAGTCTAATTCACATACTGCACCACAGAAAACATTTCTTAATACTCACAGAACTTATGTATACTCCACCTGATTAATGAGCATTTAAACATGATTAATATAAAAAACAAATTAAAACACATGAACAACATAAGGTTGCATGTTTTAATTAAATGAATTACAGAGAAAGGGGTGTTAAAAGGAAACTCATGGAGTCAAAGAAAAAATTATATCAAATGCATTGCATACTAAGTTAAATGTGAATACATCATTCTTAGGACCAAAAAACAAGGATTGGATGTGCATGTAACTAGGTTTGATACCAAACCATGGCATCACCATCATTAGCTTTACCCCAATCATCTAGGTTTCTTTTAACAATATTTTCTCGTCTTTCTTTTTATTTGTTTATGCGGCAGGAGGGGTCACATTATTTTGCATTAGTGCTTACACTTCTTTAAGTGATGTTTATGTGTGGTCTTCTTGATGTAGGACATTCAAAAGCCTAAAGAGTTATTATTACAAAGCTGGGATGAGGTGCATTAAACACACTCACAAAACCACAATTCGTTGTTTTCCAACTTCTAATTTAGTTAAAGATTAATCTCTGTGCGAAATAAAAATAAATAAATAAATCTTTCATTCGTTCCAAACTATAATTTAAAATGCAGCCAAATCCAAAATTTTATAAGAGATCTAAAAGCGATTATAAATTTATACATCAATTATAGCAAAAGATTAGAGATCTAGGCACTTGGCTGGTCTTTTTCTATGACTAATGTCGATATAGACTACATCCATAGTCTTTCTTTCTTGGTTGTGTTCTTAACAAATTTGTGTAGTGAAGGTCGTTTAGGTGAATGTGAATCAATCAAAAGGATGGTTCCATACCTACTACTTTCCATTGTTTCAATCTTGAACGATTGATTACATTTAGGGCTGTCAAAAAAGCTCATTGTTCGCGAACAGCTCGTGTTCGGCTCGTTCGTTAAGTATACGAGCCGAACACGAACAAATTTTTATGGCTCGAATAATAAACGAGTCAAACACGAACAGTTCTTTGTTCGCTCGTGTTTGGCTTGTTTTAGCTCGAAATAAAAAAATTATATAAGTTTTTATATAACAATATATTACATATATTATTTATATAATAATATATTATATATATTTATGTCTAAGTTTAAATCATAACACCTCATGTGGCAATGTGGTTAGAGTCTTCTTTTGTATATATTTATTCCAGGTTTGAATCTCATACTTTACATCTATTTTTCTCAATTTAAGTTTAACGAGTCAATTTCGAGCCGAACACGAGTCGAACACGAATATTTAAATCGAGCCGAACGCGAACACACTGTTATCGATCAACTTTTTGATAGATTTGAAAATATGAATATGAAAATAATTTTTGAGATTTAATTTAATATAATAGATATATAGTTTGAGTTTAAAAGTAGTATGTTTTAATTTTTGAAAAAAAATGAGACCAAATGGATCTCATTTGTCCAATAGTTTGCATAATCGTGTCTGATACCGCGAATACTACACCCTCCCGAAAGATAAGTGTAGATCTCGGCGATAGACCCAATCCTGCAAACTAAAAGATTTGTGACATCTGTTTGGTCTGCGAATATTTTATGTATGACCGACAAGTTCTCATATCTAATACAAAGATTACATAGAGTTTATTTTACATGGGTTTCAAGTTCACTATAAAGGCAATCCCCTATAATTATTACACCTCAAATGACTGGGGTCACTTGAGAAAACTCTCGATAATGATCAGATTTATTAGTCTTCAAGATTCCAAAGTTTATGTTTTCACGGTAGGACATGAAAAAACAAGTGGGAGTGACTCAAATAAGAACATTTATTTCAGGAGTCCAAAGAGAAGAAAAGGTAGGGGATGTCACAGATTCTGAGGAGAACCCCCAATGACTTCCCAAACTATTCTACTGTGTGGTTGTGTTTTAGAGAGGATTTTATTCAATTGTTCAATCGTGCCAATTTTATTATTTGAGACTTACATATGCATAATACTTGATTATGCAAATAGCCCGCAGAAATAAGAGGGTTTACGTCGTGTCACACAACAACATCAGAACCTAAGGAAGGTTAGGACTTACGCTGCACAACATGGTGTACAAGAGCCTTTGTACACCTAAAAAGGGAGTGAGGATTTACGTCGCGCTGGGCAAACTACCTCGAAGTCTTATAGTTGTTATTACGCTAAGAAGGGATAATGTTGAAGAAAATCCTCTTGCTGCTCGGTCTGAATTCCTCGTCGTGCTGCCCACAAAGTTGACTCTAAGCTCCTGTCGTAGCGATGGCTCCAGGGTTTAAGGAGATTGGTGATTTATGTTTCTCAGTTTTGGTGTCAATGTTTGGTTTTGTTTTGTTTCGATTTTGATTTCAGTTCTGGTTTTGCATGCATAGTAAGCAAATCATAGGTAAATAAAATATACTTTGAAAAATAAAATGTTGTGCAAGAAAATCCAGCACGAAAGTCAGAAAACAAGTCGTAGAAATCACAAGCAAAAGAAACCCTTAGCCATATATGAAAGGACAAGACTGGATGTAAGACATTACCAAAAGTGGGGGCTCAAAGCTGGGCTGTATGCTTCCCGATCTTGAACAAGAGTTATCAGCCCGACAATCTACATAAGGCTGTCATTAACCTCAATCCAAGTGACTAACCGTTTACCTTTATAAATTTTCATAGAAAAATTCTTTGAGTTTTCATGCAAAAGTTGTTGTTTAAGCCTATTTTATGCAGAATTCTTTTAATCATGCAAAAAAAAATTTATTTTTATTTTTGTAAATATTTTGTAAAGTCGTATAGTCCACAGACTAGTCACTCTAATCGTGCTAGAACTACTGACAACCTAAGAATGTCGGGGGCAACGATCCCACCAAGAATCGGCTAATAGTATCATGGGTCTTTTGCTCTTTTTTATTGAAGATCCTTGAGGTAGGAGAATTATTCTAAAAATTTCACTTTGTATCCCTCGTTTAAGCACACATAAGCAATGTCGTCATCGCCCTCGCCACATAGACTCTAAACTTATCCTAGTCCGATGATTCATATGTGATGTTAAGAAATTTCTCCAATTGCTAGGAGAATTTGAGTGTAATATTCAAGCTCAAAACTTGATGCACTGGGTTTCATTATAGGTTAAGTCATTGAGGGAATTTCACTATTAATTTAATTAAGGAAGCATGAACTACGTCTCGGTGCATCCTGGTGTCTAGTGTCTTGATCACTTTGTGAATCAGGGTTAAGTGCCAAGTTTTGTTATTTATTCGAAAATTAGGTGGATGAACGTTCACCTAAGGTGTGCTCCTAAAATCTAGGAAGTCTATGCTGAGGATTAGGTGGATGGACTTTCACCTAGGGTGTGCTCCTAAAATCTAGGAAGCCTATGCTGAGAATTAGGTGGATTGACTCACCTAGAGTGTGCTCCTAAAATCTAGGAAGTTTATACTGAATCCTAAAATCTAGGAAGCATATGCTGAGAATTAGGGGGATGGACTCTCACCTAGGGCGTGCTCCTAAAATCTAGGAAGCTTATACTGAGGATTAGATAGATGGGCTCTCACCTAGGGTGTGCTCCTAAAAGCTAAGAAGACCATGCTGAGAATTAGGTGGATGGACTATCACCTAGGGTGTGTTCCTTAAATCTAGGAAGACCATGCTGAGGATTAGGTGGATGGACTCTCACCTAGGGTGTGCACCTAAAGCCTAGGAAGCCTACATTGAGGGCTAGGTGAATAGACTCTCACATGGGGTGTGCTCCTAGAACTCTAGAAAGCCTACTTTTTAACGTATGCTTAAGGTGATTTAAGATTTTCTATATCTCAATTAAGTGTTTTCCAATTAATCCTCAAATATTTCTAAGTGTCTTCCAAATGATTAAATCAGAATTTTTTTTTTTTTTACTTAACCATTTAAAAATAAATAAAACTAAAGGAGGCTGAATCACTTCCAAAACTAATAAAACCAAAACAGGGGAAAAGCAAGAGAATCAGCCTAAAAAACGTTTAAATTCTTTCAATATTGTAATTAAATCAGCCCTCAAGAGGAGTGTTTAAATCTACTCCAAGACAATGCTTTGAGCGTCCCAAAATAACAACTTTTAAAGTTTTCAAATCAGTATGTAAATCGGTGCTTAAATGATGCCCAAAACCTTTCTGAGGTTAACCCAAAAAACACTTTAAAGCACTCCAAATCAACACTTTTAAAAGCCTCAAACACCACATTTAAAATACTTCAAACAACAATTTTAAAATTCCCAAATAGCTCTCATGTAAGCCCAAACATTAATTTTAAATGTTACAAAATTAGCTAGAAAAACTAGCTCAAAACAGTGCAATGTCTCCCTAAAAAAAAGGGTACATTTAAAGCTCCTGAAAACTGTAGCGAAACCAGTCTGAACCCGTCCCAAAATAACCCTCAAACATCACTTAAATTGCCTCAAACAACTTTTTTTTTTAAATGACCCGAAAAACACTTGTAGAAACTCCAAAACAGTGAAATCGAAGAACCAAAACAGTGTTATTTAGTGCTTCCAAGCAACAACAATATGACTCGAATACGACAACATTTAACTCTTCCCAACAACAGAAATACAACACAAATAAAATAACATTTTATTTTTCTAAGACCACAAGTTTATAAGACTTAAAACAACATCTATGTCATTCTGAAACTTTTAAATCAGCAAGTAGACATACAAATACTGAAGCTTATGTGTATTGTAAAAGATAGGTAAATGTATTATCTTGTTGCAACATAAAATATTTGAGTGTTATGCATACTCATGTGAAAATTTGAGGAAAAAGACACGTAAAAGCACATTAATTGAGTGGATGTGTATGCAAATTATCCTAACTCCTAGATGGCATGTATTGTATAAATAAAATGAGTAGTATAAAAACAAAACAAGAATTCGTTACCCAGTTACTGCAATCGCTAAGGTTCTGCACTCCAAAGCTTTTCAGAAGCTCTGGGGAGTTTTGTGTTCCTCCTACCTGCAATGCGGGCGAGCGAGGGTCAGTCGAGTGAGGAGAGTGACTTTGACGTGGACGAGAGGTGAGCGGGGCTTCGACGCTGAGAAAGGAGGGAGTTCGGTCGAGCACGAGTCCCGTCGCACAGAGGAGAAGCGAGTGGGAGCTTCTATCGGGAGCTGCGCTCGAGTCGCATAAGAGCAGGACAACGGAGGAGGCTTCTGTCGCGCAAGGAAGAAGCGAGGGGTTTCCTGTGCGAGCAGGATTTGTCGAGAGCAAAGAATATTTTGTCGCACGCGAGCAGGAAGCCGACGAGGGAGAGCAAGAGTGAGGCGAGAGTTTCGGTACAGAGGAGGCGAGGATGAAGCAGGCGAGCAGGCGATTCGGCGTGGAAGACGCAGCAGATGCTTCGGTCGGGGGGCTTCGATCCAATCGCAGGGAGAAGCGGGTGAGCGAGGTCGAGCGGGATCGAGGGAGACGAGGCGAAGGAGCAGGCGCGACGCAGAGGGAGAGCGGGATCGAGCAGGAGAAGGCTGTCGAACGAAGGGAGATGACCAGGAGCTCGGGAGAGGCAAAGGAGGAAGATCCGAAATGCAGAGATGGGATCGAGCAGGCGTGCTTCGATGCGAAGAGACGATGCTCGAATCCCTCCTTCTATTTCTGTCGAGGCCAATTAGTATAGCCGAATGTGAGCGAGCCGTTACTTCAAAGCTTTGGCGGGGAATTGAATACCTTCCATTCAAGCAACCAACAGTCAGCTTAATTGGAAAAGCTTTATGGGGGGGATTAAATGATAAATTTAAATTTTAAATTTTGAATTTTGAAATTTTTGAGCTGAAGTAATTGGCCCGTGCTTAGCCCATGTCCAACCTGAATCGAACCTGAGTCGGACCTAGGTTGAGCCCGGGCCCACACAATGCTAAAAAAAATATGCATCGATATTCGTGCTAGTCGCTCGCGCATGAAACCATAACAATACGGGTGTCCTTCCTAGCTAAATTTGACGTCCTGGACGCATCCATGCTGCCCGTTTCGTCATCTGGGGCTAAATTTGACGGGCGAGTCGATTAAAGTCAAAGTCGTGTGTAGTGCAGTGACTGCGTGAATTGCGGCGTTCACGAGTAATCGAGTCACAAAGGGTTCACCTAAGACTGTATGATCCTTTAGGAACTTATTTTCGGGTCCTCTACATGTTGGTCCTTAGCCCTTGCAACTAGAAGTTAAGTGCTTGGAACCACTCATGCGAGTTCTTCACAAAAATGAGTCAAGAAGCAGTTTGAAGTTCTACGAGAGGTGGGCTCCATTACTAGTCTGCTATGATGGTCAACAAGGAACTCCTAAGGCTAGATTATGGGTTCTGGGAGTAGGAGACTAAGACCTCACTAAAAATGAGATCAACAACTGTTCACGAGCCAATTTCGAACACGAGCTATTTCGAACGAGCCGAACACGAGGCAATCCTGAGCTCGCTCAAGCTCGGCTCGTTTACAGCCTTAATTAAATTTGCTTTTCATTCTCCTACTTGAAAAAATGTATGGGTAGGAAATATAGTATGAAGCCAAGTCAGAATTGAGTAGTGATATGAATGATTCTCTAAACTACCAAAATTGACTGACAAATGAATCCAACTTTCACCTGATTAAGTTATATTAATGAATAACCAAGTCATGCTACAATCGAAATCTATGCGGGTTTCTCCTTAATATGCCCTTTTAAATGCAACTGATCTTGAATGTCGAAGATAGAGAACAAATCCTTGTATACCATATCATATATTACTAAGAGTGATATTGGCGAAGCGATAGTCAAATTTAATGTCCTTGCTACCACATGATGCTAGAGGTGCTATAACATAGCATTAGCATATACCAGAAAAATATCAATCAAGCCCACATAGAAACCACAAAAAAAATAGATGAATGAACCACCAATTAAAAAACAAGGCCACAGCTTTAAAGGAAAGTCATTCAATGGAAGCCAAGATGTCAAAACTCCCTCAAAAAATCAGCATCCAACAGCACCCACAAGGCTTGGAAAAAAGTAAAAATTTTATTCGACAGTTCAATAACAATTCAATACATTTAAGGGGTCCTTTATTTACTGAAAAGCTGGTAAAATCCCTTTGCTTTAACTAAAGAATAAAGATAAAAAAAATAGTACTTCAATAGTATATAATGTTTAAAACTCTTGTTTTCTGAAATTTGATATGATTTGTTTCCATGACTATAATCCACCCAAAAGTAAGCTTTAGACAAAGTGTTGAGCTATTTGTTTAATCATCCCTAATTGTACTTCAATGGTATATAATGTGCATTTCATTCCAAATGTTTTAAAAAGCCTACAGCAAGAGGCTGTCTCAAAGTGTTGAGCTATTTTTTTAATCATCCTTAATAGTACTTAAATAATATCTAATGTGCATTTCATTCCAAATGTTCTAAAAAGCCCACAGCAAAAGGATGTCCCAAACAACTTTGGTGGTGTCTTTGCTTTAAAGATCACTGCTGAAGAAAATGTAGAGTTGAGGAAAGAGCAAGTAATTAAAACTTCACAAAAGGAAATGATGATCCTAAGGATGAAAGAATATCCAAATTTGAAAATTGGGTGAGAATAATTCTCCAGGATAAGATCACACCAGACATAATCATTAGAAATCTCAGCCCGAATGAGATGGAAAAAATTATGTTAGGAATATTTCCCAAAACAATAGTTCACCGAATGAAAACTACCTTCAAAGGGATCAAAGCTTTCAGATCCAAGAATAAGAAGTGATAAAAACAACATGCAACAAGAAAAAAAATACCAAAAGTCAGCCAAGAAAATGCCTCTAAAAGAGAGCAAGCACTTAAGAGTAATTTTTAAATTCCACCTAATTTGGTTTAAATCTTAAAAATTATAAAAATCATTAACTAGATGAAAATTAATCCTTTCTATCAAAATTGCCAACCAAAAATGGAGAAAATTAAAACTTCACCAGTCAATTGGGATTCCATTCCCTCTTTATACTTTTTGGGGAAAGCTTTCCTAAAGGCAATTTAGGGATCCAAGCATCTTACGAAGACTGACTTTCGCACCATTATCCAGGAGACAAGGGAATAAAAAGCTTTCATGATAGATTTAATACAATGAAGAGTAGATTTACCCCTCCAAAAGTCAATAAAGGTAGTGTTATACAAATATTTTAATTGGGTGGTGTAGCTTGATAAAAGAAATATGAGTGCACGGGAATAGATTGCCTAACCATTTTAAAAGAAAAGAAATATAGATCACTAGAAGATCTTTAACAACAAACCCACAAATCTTCTGGGTCTGCATATATCCTCCCATGCAATCGATAAGGAATAAGAAACTTCTTCCTCCGTCATTTTTCTTTTACAAAAAAAGTATTTTATACCATCAATTTTGTTGACCCAATTTAGAATCCAAAAAAAATAATCAGTTCAAATGAATAGAAGCTGGCAATCCTCCGATCTTTAGATAGGAATTTATTATTCCAAGGTGCCAGATTGCTCTGGATTTTATCAATAATAGGAATCCAAATGTCTTTTTACATAGCTTTAGACCCCACCTAACTATTTTACAAGTTTTTCATGAGACAACCAAAATCATTAGAGATGATAATCCTTTATTATGATAACCACCACGATAAATAAAAATAAAATAAAAAAAAGTCAATTTTGAGACCTTAAAATAATAAAAATGGTGGAGATGAATGTCTAAGAACTAAAACTTGAGCACAATCAGCTTTGCAAAAGAGGGTATCATCAGTAAATTGAATAAAGTTGACAAAAATATTATATTTTCTCACATTTGTTGCCATCAATCCAACCATCATTGGTAGTAGCACGAAAAATCTTATGAAGTGCACCACCAATAATAATAAAATTAAGAGGACACAGAGGATCGTCTTTCACATGCCTCAGCAACAGTTAAATCATTTATTAAGTTCTTAATTAGCAAGGAGTTACAAGTTAAAATGTACTAAAGCCTCCTTGACCCTATAAATGAAGTTGGAAGAGAAATTTTGAAATTAAAAATATTCATAATAAAATTTCAATTACAAAATCACAAAGCCTTTGCAAAATCCATCTTAGAAAAAAAGAAATCAATATTTTTCTCAATTGTCAAATGGAAGATTAAGTTGGCCACAATAAAGTAATCAGCAAAGACACCCGGAGAATGAGCAATCAGAAAATCAACATTCACTATGTGTCAATTTGCTAAAACTTTGGTAAATACATAGGATTCCCACGTCTTTCTCAGGAAAAAAAGAAAAATTATATTAGAAGCTGAGCTTGTTAGAGAGCCCATGACCACAAATATGCCCTCAGATCATTATTATTATTGTCCCATACCTTCTAAGAAAAACTTCTTGAACCATCCGACTTATAAGTTTTTTAGCGACACAACTAAAGGTAGTAAAACAAAAGAGGAACCCAATATATTAGAAATAAAAGAATCATCAAAAGGATAAATCTTAAAACAATCAACTAGTAATTCACAGAACCTTTTGATCCAAAATAAAATCCCAACCAACTTGAATATGGTTGATAAAATTTATTTTTCTACTATCACTGGCTATTTTGTAAGAATAAGTGCTAAAATCACCTTAAATAAACCACATCACTTTGGATCTTTTATGCCAAAAAAAATTTCTTCTTTAATTTTGTTACAATCTGATTTTCTAACATTTCCATACTCTTGCTGGTCTTCAAAAGATCCTAAACCTGATTGAACTTTGAATTCAATTTGATTAAGTCTATGTCCAATGAGTTCTTTCACTTTAAGCTTGATGATGTGGTGATGTTTTCCAATATTTAAGATGCATCAAAAAGCATAATTACTTTTCCTCCGTCTAGTGATCATTTCTTTAAAGTCATCAAAGCTAAACTAATACTTTTCAAACCTTAAAACATGAAATTTAGTAACTATAATGAGATTAGAAATAAATAACACAAAGACCTGAAAAAGTTTTCCTTAATAGCCTTTTGTCCCCCATCACTTGAAAAAAAAAACATCATACAAAAGGGGCAGAAGAAAATGATCCAATTTTGTAAATACTTCATTTCTATTATCAGATCATGTAAATGATCTCCAAGACATAGTCAACTCAATAAAATTAGGGAATTTGACAGTAAAAAAAAGTTTAAAAGACTGTTTGGAGCAAATAGCAGAGCTTTCATCCCAGGAAAGAGTATCATTAGAAGTTGACATAATCCAGCAAGAAGACCATCCGGATTTCTGAAAAAAAAATTGTAACATTCTCTGTAGATGAAGCATACAATATAGTGAGAACAAATCAAATTATCAAGTTTTTCGGTAAAATAAAAGAAGCACAAATCGTGTAATGAAGCGCATCCAAAAATCAAGTTTTTTTTAGCATAGAGAATACCACAAAAATTGTCAAAATGTTTAAGAAAAGCCAATTACTAATATAATTGCCTATGATAGATCTAAAAATTTTGTAAGAGTACTGATTAATTTCGGTTTTTAACACATATAATATCTATTAATCGCCTCTTTAACCAAAGTCCTTTTGACCTGGATCCTAAGCAATGAAAATTCTAAGTTCCAATATTCATAAAAATAATTTAAGCTAATTAAAAAATTGATCTAGGAAAATAAAATTAAGCAACCAAACAAGAAAAAAAATCATGCAATTTAGAAATTCCACAAGAATTAGCTAAACTGTAGGGCAAGAGCAAGTACGGGTTCATTCTTACATAATGTTTGACAGTTTTGGGTTGGAAAATCTTACAAAAATCAAATGAAGAAAGGAGGCTTTAAATAAAGAAGCCAATAAACGCCGCAAAACTTAAATTGAATTAAAGAAGTTCATTTCAGAAAAATATTGTGTCCTAATTCTCCGGGGACCCAAAAATCAAATAAAAATCATAAAACGCAACATTGATCTAACATAACCAAATTAAAAACCAAAGGGCAACTGCACGGCCCAGCAAGTTTGTCATACAGAGGATTTCAATTAGGAAGGTGCTTTGAACCACCAAAAGTATTAAATTATGGCCCAATAAAATAATATAGTCGGCTTTGAATTAGAATTAGAGAGGACATTTAAGGCAAGTGAATATAATTGAACTAAAGCCCATAACTTGAGGAGAACTGGACGTAAAATCTACAAAATAGGCAACTTGAATTTCAGGTTTTTAAGAAACCATAACCATGAAAAAGGAACAAGAAAATTAAAGTGGAGGAGAACAAAGACTGCTCAAAGAAGATGAATTCTTGAGATTACTATATGACATACGAGAGAATTCCTTGAGAGCGCACCACGAATTGACTGGAAATGTAAGAAAAGTAATCAAAAAGCAATCAACATACAAAACAATTAAGGCTTGCTAATAGGGTTGTCAAAATGGCTCGTTGTTCGCGAACAGGTCGTGTTCGGCTCGTTAAGAAGCTCTTGTTCAGCTCGTTCACTAAGTTAACGAGCCTAACACGAACAACACGAAAGAATATTTGTTCGTTCGTGTTCANATTTGATGAGTAGTATTTTTTAAAAATTTAATTGACTACAAGGCTACAAAGATTTATAATCAATTAAAATTACTAAGTAATAAAATAGAGTAAAAATTATTAAATTAGATTCAAATGATATTTTAAATCTTATCTCAATCCTTAATATCCTATAACTACGTGATTAGGGTTGTCAAAACAATTATTTGTTCGTAAACGGCTCGTGTCGGTTCGCTAAGCAAACGAGCCGAACACAAACACACTTTTTGATCTCGAAATATAAAGGCTTGCTCGTGTTCGGCTCGTTTACACCCCTACTTCCCAGAGAGATTATTTAGAGATAATGTGCTTATCCACACAAATGAGTATCCCAAATGGGCATAAAATGAGCTCAACGGTAGACCAATGCCATAAAAAAATGGCTAAACATGAATGCTAACCTAAACTCATTTCAGTTTTTTTGATAAAGAAATGTTAATATTCTCATCCATTCTTATCACAACAAGATTAAGTCTCTAAGATTAATATCGCCTTTTCTCAACAAATGATTTAAGAGTATAAGTAGATTTAAATTTTAAAAAAATATAAGGCGACTAATATGATTAAAGTGAGAGACAATTCAACCATTGTTCCAATGCCACATAAGCACTTTAAGAGTCGCATTTTTTATTTTTTTTTGTAGACAAAATCCATGTGATTGCAAAAAAATAGCTTCCGCAAATGTTTAATGAAAAGGCATATAGACTGAGATCTTATATTTTATAGGAGTTTAAGAGAAAATTTTGAAGCATGACTTGCCTATTTATAACTCAAAAAAAATGTAAAAAAAAAAATCTTAAAATCAGCAAAGATTCAACTTAACATAGCAAGTTTCAATTAACCGTATTATATACCAGCAAGATCAGCAAGCTCCTAACCTTAATTTGAGCAATTGATAAATTTCCAACTTTAAAATCCATTTCCAGCAAGTAACACAATTCAACCTTCATGCAATGGCGAAAAAATAAAAAAAAATGAAGGAAATAACTATTCAAAAAAAGTTATAGTACCACGGACAAAAATCAAACTACATTACAGTCACAATTATCAGTCGCTATACTTAATATGAAAGCGTGGGTATATGAACAACAATCAGCAAATAAATAATACACCACAAAGAATAGAATTCCATTGATTGAGTGAACAATATATTAGTGGAAGAAGATAAACCAGCATAAAGTTAACCAAACCAAACCAAAGCCACCATATTCTAAAACAAGAAATTAGGCCAAGTCAAACTAAGTAGTCAGAGAGCAAAATTGAAATGCCTTAACCAAAAAAAAAAAAAAAAATCAGAATGACAACATCAAATGCCGGCAAACACATCTCATTCTTATAGAAGTCAACATCGTAAGGATTTTGCATCTAATTAAAAAACTAAAGAAAATGACAAAATTTCAAAAAATTGTAACTAAATCAATGCAAATGCACATGACTTGCACATCCAATGAACAGACTTTTAGATTTGCATCACTACTATTTACCTTCCTAATCATTTCGCATTAATTCTTCATAAGCCTTAGCGGTGCATCTTTTGCATATTTATACGCATTCCAAACCAATAAAGCCAATTTAATGCAATCTTATGTATAATAGGTGTTAACTCACTCGACACTAAAAAAAATCATTTTTCTTCTCATTACAATTATCATCTTAGCATTCTTATTTGTACCACACTCAACTTCATTGTCAATGAATTCTTTCCTGTCCAACATTATATACATATTTTATATTGTCTAATGATAGCATTATAACTTTAATATTTATGTCTTCCTATATCTTATACGGCATAGAACTTCTAGTATAATTGTTCGTTACGACCATGTGGCCTAGAATCTAAAAGTTATAGTATTATAATATAGATCAAATGTTTCAAAACCTACCATAGAAGGGTATATTTATAACTTCCAATGACATTGATTGATGATTATTAATCTTATGTCCATTGGAATTGCACATTATGTGCCCAATCTTATTCAAATCCTATGTTCCTTATCCTATAAAAAGTTTCTCCAAAGTTTTAGTTTTTATATACTTCAAAAGTTACACATACAAGAATTATATCATTTGCGAAAAGCAAATCAAGTTATATCATTTTAAATATATCTCATATGAATTAATGCATACAATGAAATGGGTTCATTTTCAAACAACAATGACCAATTTCATTACTTTTGCATTCATTAAAATTGCATAGCAAATTGATTCTCAAATAACATGATTTTTTTAATCATATGTTTCAATATCCTCCGTTATGACTATATTATATGACCAAGAAGCTTAATCCAATTATAATTATCATACTACTGAACATTTTCATATTTCTTAAAGAATGATACTTGCTCCTCTTCAGAAAATATTTGGTGCCCACTGGCATTTAGGGAAGGACTTATAACTCCAACATCTTTCATATCCTACAATCTTATAAAACAACCTCAACTGGCTCCAGACTCTACTTTTATTATATGCATATTATACAAAGATAATCATTAATGATATGTAATCAATCTATAGAATATTTCATAATAATCTTCATACATCCTTCAAAAGGATTTTTTTCTCCAACTTGTCATTAGTTTGTTTCCTCAAAATAGCACTTTTTGTCGAATTATTAATTTTTCATCGGTTTACAAGTCTTTTTTTGCTTCAATGGCATTGACAAAAAAAAAAGAGCACAACAGTTATAAACTTGTGCANTGGCGATCAAGTAGTCGTTCAACCAATTCCTTGTTCTTCTTTCCTTGAGCCTTCTTAATTTTCTTCTTGTAGGCTTTGATATCCCTAGAGTGTTAAAGAAGTCCATTAAGCGCATAAAACATATAGAAGACAAGTGTAGGACGACTATAAAAATTGCAGCCTAAAAAACTCAATAAATTTTAAATAAAAATTAGATCAATTGAAATAGGAACAATTGAAAAAGATATCAGCAACATAAATATAAAGCCTTTTTTGAACAAACTCAAATTACTTATTTTTCCTTTCATATTTTCAAAAACAAGTATTTAAGTATAAAATATAAAATGCTTGGCAACAATACATTGATTTCTCATTTCTTAAAACTAAATGGGATGTTTCCTGAAATTATGAAAACACCTATAAGGGACTTTTAATAATTTTGCTTTGAAAAAAATCTTTGTTTTGACTAATTAAACTAATTAGAAGTTTTAATGGAAATTATATATTAATAAAATTGACTAGTAACGTAACAAGGATCACTAAATTTTATAAATACTTAACAATTAGTAAGAGAAACAATTGCTTTAGAAGTTAATTAAATAGTACTTAACTTCTTATTGATTATTTACTAGATAAAAGTAGAGATTAATTATAGTTTTAATTATAATAATTAATTTTATTATTGTTTAATTTAATCTAAATAAAACAAACGAGTATAGTCAATCAACAAAATAATAATCAACTATTATTATATGAATTAGAGATTCATTAAATTTTAATTCAGATCATTTAGATTTTAGTAGCATTTAATTAACATCAGCAATAATTCGTTTATTGGTCAAAGTAGCTAAGAATAAACTATTTAATAAATATAATCATGACTTCATTATTTGGCT
>JXCR01034834.1:87912-116696 GCA_002079205.1 Phalaenopsis hybrid cultivar | reverse complement strand
CCGCCGCTCTGCCCAGCTGCGCACAACTCCATCTCTTCTCCAAATGCGTCAAAATCAAACTCAATCTTAATCCGACTCACATCCTCCTCATCCCCACCCCTAAATCCGTCCATACATACCGAGCTCTCCTGGATATCACCAAATCCCTCCCCAATAAAACACTCCACATCCAGATTCTCCATACCCATCTCCATAGATGGGCCGTGGCCCATCATCTGTTGATCCAAATCCATCATCATCGGCTTACCTTCTAAATTACCCGAACAGAAACCGTTGAAGATGGGATCCATCACCGGCACGCAGTACGTCAACTGCATCTCGAGATCTTCTTCCTCTTCTTTCTCAAGGTCAGGTACGAGGGGCTCTGGCCTCGCGTTCTTCAGCTGCTGGTAAGACCGCGGGGTACGTGCCTTGCGTTTTCGCCATGAGATCGGCGAAGCCGGCGGCGAGCGCAAGGGCGAAGAGGAGAACGAAGCTGTGTGGAGACGAAGGCGCTGATGGCGACGGGCCAGAGAATTAGCAGAGTGGACGGAGGAGTCGCACGCTTGGCAGAGGAAAGCGTCGTCGGCGCCGCAGTACCAACGAGCTCGTCGGCGGAGGCAGCCGTCGCAGGGACGTGCGGTGCTTCCGCCGACGGCGTTGGCAGCGGAGCGATGCCTTCTTTCTCGGTCGTTCATGGCTGCGTGGCTTGTGCTGTGGGAGCTAAAGGTTAAAAGAAACAGGGGGGGAGTGTGGTTTTTGCGGCGGGGTAGAGTTGGTGTGGTGGATGGGTTGGAATGGGGGTGGAGGAATGAAAGATGGGATTGGCTGGACGGGGGAAGGGTATCGGTTTTGGTGCGATGCGATTGGTTGAGGGGAAGGGAGGATGGATTACGAGTGGGCCCATGGGTCGTTATGTGGTGGGGCCTAGTCGTTTACGGGTATGTGGTGGGATGGTTTTCGCTACGCGCCGCGGCGACTTTAATTGGTAATTCGTTTGTGGGACCGGTTGAGTGGGACCTGAGGTGGGGAGGGATGATGTTTGTGAGATTTTTCAATCATTATCTTCACTCGGTTTTGTTCAACAAGTATATTTGTATGGGATAATATCCCACATAATTCTTATTTATTTGCTTGCATGTATAATATGTAATTTTTTTATATTTATATTTGTAATATTTTGATGTCCTAAAATTATGTTTGATTAAAATATATTTTACATTTTAAAAATACATAATAATGATATTTTTATGTGATATCAAAGATTTGAATGTCATGTATGTAGATATGAATGTTTAGATAGTAGAAATGTAAATATAGAAATATTATGTTGTACATAAGACAATTCCCCATTCAATAAAAAAAAAATTATTATGGTTAGTAATAATTGTTGACGTGTTATCATAAAATTTCATCATTTAGCGTGAATCGTGAGGTATTTTATGAGCAAAAGAAGTTCTGATTCAAATAATAAATCATAAATAGCGACAATTTTAATAAACTTATAGTCAAATTGAGTGTCTTGACAAGACGAACACAATAATACTAAAATTTGTTTTAACCTGAGCCTAATCAAGCTTGGTTCAAACTATTAAATAATATTTGGAGGATTTTGGTAATTAATTAGAGGATCAAATGAACTCTAAAATTTGATGTATCTCTAGTCAAATAGAGTTTCTCGATGAAATGAATAAAACGAGTCTAATATCACTCAATTCTGAGGTCATTAAGACCATCAAATTAATTAAAAACCTCTATGATCAAAGGGAGTCAATGTGTGCCATTTGATCAATGGTTATAAGAGTTATTTACTAAATGACTAAAATGTCTCTCTACTAAAATCTCTCTCCTAGAATCTATAAATAGACCTCATCTCTTCACATGAGGGGAAAGAGAACGAGTCAAATTTCAGTGTTTTATGAATTGAAGATCAGATGATAACTTTAGCCTCCATAATTACCGACCATTGTTGACCATTGTTTGTCGACTATCAAAGACTAATGTCAGTCGCCCTCTGCTCGCCAACGTCAATGAACTCAATTGTGTAACTACGTATCTCTGAATACGGTACGACAAAGTATATTGAAAATAGTGTTACTAAGTATCCTACATACGAAGTAGCGAATAATTCAACATTAAAAATCCGACAATATCTTCCAACGATGAATACTTTCAAACACAGTACTCAAAATACAATGACTTTTTTGATACTCTTGACGTGTTTTGTCTATTATGCAAGGACAAGTATTGTACTTAGTTTAGTAGTATGATAATTCCTTTACAATTACAGGACATAGATGCATTTTTGTAATTATAAATTTATAGATCGCAATATGCTAGGCCCTCTAATTCCGTAAGGGCCTTATCTAAATGATTTGCAATATAACTAGGAAGACATTTCAAATACATCACACATGAGTCACTAGACATGTCAGTTTGATGTATCCCATTTGGTACCTTTGTATCCGAGAATCAACAAATTCCCCTCCGCATTCTTCACAAAATTTCTCGTCTTCTTTTTCAGTCCCAATTCCTCATAAATTTCCACAAACACAAATCCCACTTTTTTTTGGTCCATAAATTCTTTCACAAAACAAGCCATCTTTTTCCGATTTATTAATTTTATAATGAAAAGTGTAGGGAATACTAGTTTTTCATGTAAAAAATTATTGTGTCTTCTTCTCGTACGTTTCAATCATCTATGTGTTTTGGATTTTAGTACTACGGATCTTCTAGCACACAACAATGATAATTTTTTTTTATCAATTTTTATGAATTTTGTCATCTAAACAAGTAATACAACACACCAAGCCTTAGTAATTGATAGCATCAGCTTCTATGGAAAACAAAACAAATTTGAGGCTTTTATATATATTTAAGAAGTATTGGCCAGAGGCTATTAGATAAGCCATCCAATCAACATCATGTGCATAAGAATTCCATTCCACACAGACAAGATCAAACCCATGGCCCAGGGGTTTTACAAACTCTGTCAACCAAAGAGTCACGATAAGTGGAACACACACACACACATAGATATATATATGTGCATTTACATTGTTTGTCAAACAACTTATCCAACCATTAAATTAGACAACTTATATTGATCCCTTGATCATATAGTTTTGTTTTTTTTTTATAATTATAATGTCTTAATGACCTCAGAATTTTACAATGTTAAACTCGTTGAATTCCTCTTGTTAAAATACTCGATTTCATTGAATACGTCAAATTTGAAGTTCATTTGATCGTTCAATTGAAAATCTAAAGCCTATAAATATACTTCAATGGCTTGATCTAAATTTGATTGGACTTAGATTGAACCAACTTGATATCATTAGGTTTGTCTTGTTGAGACAATCAATTTAATTAAATAAAGTTGTTGTTAGCACTACCTTGCATGCATTCCTTCGATAGAAATATCAGTAAAAAAAAATGTCGCTTGACTNTATATATATATATATATATATATATATATATATATATATTGGCACACACATCTACTATTTAATACTACTATGTTAAGTTTAGCATAATATCAAATATGATTACTCTATATGACTAAACAAACTTCTTATCAGAATAATTAACTTTTCAATTGTTGCAATGATGATAAATAAATGTTTAGGTTAATTATGTGATTGTTTCGAAACAAGCAAGACCCTTAACTAAGGATTTACACCATATTTTTAGAAATAACAAGCAAAAGAAAACTGTTACATACGGAATTGGGCAGACCTGCAATTCATATTTTACTATAAATAGCAACACAATTGTGAGAAATTTCAGAGTTCTTTTTTTTTGTGCCATCGTTCTCAGTGAAAACTAACCACAAGAAGAGTGAGGGGCTCTCAGCAACCCACGAAGCCATTGATGCTCCTACTTGTACCAAATGGAGCCCATTTGAGGTTAATCTCTTTTGTCATTTCTTCCTCTCTCACTAGCTCTGCTAATTATCTGGTTTAAGCACGCATCATCGTATTAGCCTGTTTGTTAGAATAAGTTAAGATGCCTAATCATATTAATTTTTTTAATATGCGTACGTGCTCCTCACTTAATTAAATATATTAACTGAAAATGATTTTTTGACGTGAACAATCTGTCACAGAAAGAGATTTGATAAGATGACGTGCGTAATGGATTTGGCATGGTTTGATTTATTTATTTTTTTATTTTATTTAAATTTAGTTTTCCTACTTTAATTTGATTTGTTGGTACAAAATGTGTAATATGAAATATAACGCTATATAGGGACAGTTCTTGGCTTTACCGTGATGTATTTTTAACATGCAGCATGTTATTTGGATCAAGAAAATTAAATAAAAAAATTAATTAAAATGGCTAAATCTTATATTGTTCAGAGAAGAACCCAAAGAACAATCTCAATTATAATAGCATGATAAATAGATAATAATTTAAAATTTTGAAATGAATTTATTTTTTTAATATTATTATTTCTCAGCTAAGCACGCATATGATTAATCAACATGAATGAAGTACTAAAAAATAAACTGCTAAGGATTCTTTAATCTTTCATGTTTACTTATTACTTTCTTGATATTATTCTCATATTTTAATCTCTGCTTCTTGGGATCTAAATAAGTTCACTAAATCAATTCAACCACTCCTTATCAAAAATATATGCTAAGCTATTAATTCACAGGTATTTTTAGCTAATTATTCTACCTAAAATAGATTTCTTTCAATATTTTTTAGTCTTGGCATTCAAATCAATGAAAAGGCTATTTTAGGAGATTTGACGTTTTAAAAAAAAAGAAATAATCTCAAAAGAGAAATAATCGACATCCGTAAATTTGACGCTAAAAAAAACTATTTTATCCTCCACAAAAATATGACAAATATCAGGTTCTTGTGGACCACCACTAATTCTGGATGCATAATTAATCACGTAGTCTGCGGTGACATGCACTCCGAGTTGGGGCTTATATATACTTATCCCTTTAGCCCTCAAATATGATCCCTTCATCCATGCAAGGAGCTCGAAATCCATATTTTCCAACCACGCAAATTCATGTCATCTTTCTTTACCTCACTTGTACATCTCTCTTCACTTAAATCACCTCTAATAAATGTTTAATTGTTTGTTTCAGTCACATACCACATATTCTTTAATCTCGTTCCCAGTTTTTGAAATATGGATGAACAAGCCAACGACATTTTCTACAAAGAGATTGAAGAGCAAATCATGCTCCTCCTTTCAGACGAAGAGAATGAATTAAAATCGACAAGAAAAGACTGAGCTCCTCTACTCAACATGAACGAAAAAAGACAATTATGGAAGTTTAGTTACTTTGATTTCATTAATTATGGATTGGTTGATCTTAGGGCACACCCGCGTCAAACTCAAATTGGAAGTTGGGTTTGGGAGAATAGCGCATTGGGAAAGTGTTGGACGAGAATATTGATGCGAGGACCGAGAGAAAAGAAGGAGGAGTATTCATTCCGATGGACGTTGTATATTCTTTGCGATCGAGATCATATAAATCTGGATGACTTTTTTATAGTAATATTTATGGTTGATTTTCTTATTATTTAGTTTTTCTAAAGCATTTGAGGGTAAATATTTTTACTAAATAAGAGAAACTATTTGTCCTGTGATATTCTGAATTTTTAAGAAAAAACAAAGGAATACATTTATTTTCTTTTTTTAGTAATATTCTTTATTTCATTTTCGAATTAGTTTGCAATGCATTTGAAAATTTCATGTTATACAAAAATAAATATTGGAATATGGATATGACACCATACAAATATGTTACATGTTTTTTATTAAAAATAGAAGNAATTATGGATTGGTTGATCTTAGGGCACACCCGCGTCAAACTCAAATTGGAAGTTGGGTTTGGGAGAATAGCACATTAGGAAAGTGGTGGACGAGAATATTGATGCGAGGACCGAGAGAAAAGAAGCAGGAGTATTCATTCCGATGGACGCTGTATATTCTCTGCAATCGAGATCATATAAATCTGAATAACTTTTTTATAGTAATATTTATGGTTGATTTTCTTATTATTTAGTTTTTCTAAAGCGTTTGAGGGTAAATATTTTTACTAAATAAGATGAACTATTTGTCCCGTGATATTCTGGATTTTTAAGAAAAAACAAAGAAATACATTTATTTTCTTTTTTAGTAATATTCTTTATTTCATTTTCGAATTAGTTTGCTATGCATTTGAATATTTCATGTTATACAAAAATAAATATTAGAATATGGACATGACATCATACAAATATGTTACATGTTTTTTTATTAAAANTTTAAAAACATTATCAATCGTTATCAAGGTAGAGATGACCTGACCGCTCATTTTGAGGCTTGATAAGTAATAATTGAATAATGCAATAAACTCATAACATCATCACTAATAAATACTTGAATTAGAAATCTTAAAATCAATTTAGCCAAGATCACTCAATTATCTTGCAATTAAAGGCTTGTTTGATTTGTTGAAAAAGAGTTGAGGTGGACAACGAACAGTGTAATTTAAATGTAGTTTATTTGAAATAATTTGAATTGTTTGGTTTAGTGTAAAACAAATGCAGGATATTATAATTGTGTTTGGTTTGAAAAGAATGAAATCAATTCAAAATATGCTCGGCAATGGCAGCAGCGACGAAGACAAGGTGATGATGGTATGGTCGGCAATGGCAGCAGCGACGAAGACAAGGTGATGATGGTTGCGGCAACATGCTGTAGTTTACAGTGTATTTAGAAGTCACCCAAATCAATGAATTCGGAATACACGAGTTTAAGGAGTGCAGGAAGAACTCCAAATTCACCAAAAAATTTATCTACTGCATTATAATGCGTTTTCATCCAACCAAAATAGCAGCATTTAAAGGGGTACAGTATTCGAAGTGAACTCTAGAAAGAAAATGTAGTCAATATTGCAACTAATCCTCAAGCGTTTCTTTTTTTTTTTAGTATTAATTTTGTAATTTTTACACTAATTTTAAAATAAATGAAAGACTGTTTAATACATTTCACTAGTCTAAAAGCCAACACGAAGCTGCAAACTCCATCATAAACAAAGCTATTTTTTCCTTTTTTAAGTGTTCAAAGCTAATATGGCTTGATTTAAAAACTTTTAAGATATATATAGATAAGCGACAACTCTGCAATCTTATCTCTGAGGTTGTGCTATTTTGAAAGTAGATTTTGTTGCTATTTCTATCACAGAATATGATACATATATATGTTGCTGTATGGTGAAATATAGTAATGCTTTTTCGGGAAAGGTTTTAATACTGCTGTACTTCCATGGCAATTGAGTATAATTTGCTGTATTGAATATGCATAAAGAGAATGGCTACAGGTGAGGAGCTGCTCACTAATAAATAGAAAGAAAAGGTAATAGTGTGATGTCCCCCAATTCTATTACAGTAAATGTATGCATGTATTGTTGGGTAATGTGGAGATCCGGTACACCAAATTTAATTAGCTTTCTAATTAAAAATCTCACATACCGCTCACCTAGTTTCTCAACTACCGTTCATCTACCACATATTACCTACCGCTCACCTACGTCCCACCTACCGCTCTCATGGTTTCTATAAATAGTCTCTTTTGGCTTAAAGAAGAAGTCAAACTAAGCAAAGTCAAATAAGGCCAAGTCAAGTCTTCTAAGAGAGAGAGAGAGAGAGAGAGAGGAAAGAAGAGAAGAAAATATAAATTTTCTTGTAAACGTCGAGGCGTTCGACGGTGTAATTTCTCGAAGAAATAAAATCCTCTGCAGCTTCGTGGACGTAGGCAAATTTGTCGAACCACGTAAATCTGTGTGTCACTCTAGTGTTTTTTCTACATGCATTTTTTCTCGTTCCATTTTTTCGCTTTATTGCCATCGTTTTTCACAACATGTATAGAATGAAAAATAGAGTATTCTAGAGAATGGTAGTGGTTCCCGATAGAGTTGATTATTAGCAGAGATAGCGGAGGCTGAAATTTCCTTTTACGGTCTATGGGTATAGGTCCATTATCCCCTCTCAAGCTGACTATCAACATAGGTCTATTATCCCCTCTCAAGCTGACTATCAACTGAAGTGACAGTAAGCATATGTCGAAGTGTGTTGAAGAAAGATATGGAATATCTTTTGTTGAAGATGACAACAACTTAATGTGAGGATTTGATGTGTTGAACCTGAACTTCGCCCAATGTGATGTGATCCTTGATAAAGTGGTAAATGATCTTAACATGTTTCGTTCGAGTATGGAATACAAGGTTGAGATCTATAGCGATTGCTGAGGTGTTGTCATAAAAAACAAGTGTAGGAGTTGTAAGAGGGACGTGGAATTCTTGTAGAAGGTTTTTGATCTAAAGGACATCTGTTGGAGTTGCTGCCAGAGCCCAGTACCGGCTTTGGTGGAGGATCATGTGATAGTCTTTTGCTTTTGAACAGTCCATGATATGAGAGTATTATCGAGAAAAGCACATAAACCGGTGGTGGAGCGGCGATCTTGGCAATCACCAACCAAGTCGGAGTTGGAGTAGGTTTGGAGTTGTAGATTGCCTTTGATGATAGGAAGTCCAAAGTCAATGGTACCCTTGAGAAAGCTTAGTATTCACTTGATAAGCTGAAAATGGTAGACGAGTGGACGGTGCATTTGTTGGTAAATGTAATTGACGGTGAAGGGAATGTCGGGTCGGGTGAATTTGTTGAACTATAGAGATTCGGCTAGTTGTCAATATTAGGTGAGGTCATGGAATTCTTGTGCGGTTTTGTAGTGGGGTTGAATTTTAAGGGGAAGTGGAGTGGTTATGGGTTTGCAATTTGACTTTCCAAGTTGTTGAAGAAGGTGATGAATATATGAAGTTTGGGATAAATGATATCCAAAGGGTGTGGTTTGAGTAGTAATACCGAGGAAGGGTGCAATGTGACCAAGTTCCTTTAGGTGAAATGTGGATTTGAGAGTTTTAATGAGATTACTGATGGTGGAAGGATTGTTCCTCGTGATGAGACTATCATCAACATAAACAAGGAAAAAAACGATTGTTTGGTTTTACTTGTATAGAAGGAGAGAGGGATCAACCGAGCTCAAGTGAAATCCATGATTGATCATGTGGGAGATGAAGTTTGAGTACCTTTTTTTTAGTGCTTGTTTAATGTTGTAAATATAATTTTTAAGAAGAAATACCTTGGTCAAAGGAACCATGAAGAAATGAAGACATAGCCTTCTGATCCAAAGGGTTGAGTATCATGTTCGACGACTTGAAAACTTTGATGTTGATGCAAATGAATGATTTCACCCAAGGAGACATGAAAAAATTCATTGGAGACATCAGATTGTTGAACCCACATTCATTTGGTTCAATATGTCCATTTTTTTGGTCTAAAAGTTTCAGTATACTGAATGCCATGTGCAACCAAACAGGATTTGAATTTGATGGGTTTGCCATCTTGAGAATATTGTTTCAGTATGTCCATTTGTAGCCAATATTGTTAGAGTGGGGAGGTGAATCGAAAAGAACCCACATTTCTTGTCGTTGAAGTGCTTCAAATTCCTCAGACATGACTTTACACCAGTGGAGGTGATGTTTTGCTTGTTGATAGGTGGTAAGATCAGGTGGTGTGCTAATTGTGGTATTGAGGTTTAGAGTTTGCTTTAGTTTGAGGGGTCTAGTTTGAAAGTGAGTTGTCATGGGGTATTTGGATGTTGGATGCTATAGAGTTGATGACACTAGAGGGGGGAATTTGGGTACGTTGGAAATTGGAGATGAAGTTATTGTTATGCATGGAATAGAATAGAAGGAGGTTGTAGTGGTTGTCAATTCTAGAAGAGATTGAGAAGTGGGATGGGTGGTTGCAGATATGGTAAGTGTTGTGAATGTGATGGGCTTATGGGAGATGGGTAGAAGGAGATGAGGTGAGACATCAGTATGAATAGTGGGAGAGTGGGGGATTGGGTTGTGGTATGGAAATACTATTTCATTGAAGATGATGTGTCTCAAGATGATGTTGTGTTGGGTTTGAGTGTTATAGCAATAGTATCCTTTGTAGTGGGTGAGATAGCTGATGAATTTGCACGATGGAGCAATAGGTGTCAGTTTGTGTGGAGCTTGGGGTTTTTGTTAAGGGAAGCATGAGCATTGTAAAGTGCATAGGTGATTATATGCAGGTGATTTATGATAAAAAAAATTTCATACTGAATTTTTAGTCTTGTTGTTTCAGACGACATACAATTAATGAGATAAATTGTGACAAGTACTGTTGCGGTCTAAAATTTATAAGAAATATGGGCGATGAGGAAAAGGCTTCACATTATTTCAATCAGACAACGGTTCTTTCTCTCAGAGACCCAATTTTGTTGGGGGTATAGAGACAACAAAATTGGTGATTTATGCCATGAGAATTGGTGATTTATGAAGACAACAAAATTGAATGATTTATGCCATGAGAATTCAGGTAGTTTTATAACAAATGGAATGTGTATACGTCACCTCCATCTGACCGTAAGGTTTTGAATAAGTTTGTGGAAGGGAATGAATTTATTTACTGTTTCAGACCTTGCAACATAGGAACTACTCAAGTAAATTTGGATTGGTCATCAATAAACAGAAGAAAGTATTTATAGCCTTATAAAGGAGTGGGTGAATGACCACATTCATCAGAATGAACCAGATCAAAGCTACGATAGGGCGTTGAAACAGAAGTATTAAATAATTGCTGATGACTCTTAGAAGAGTTACATTCATTACAATAGAAAGTAGAAAGTGAACTAGTTTTTCTTTCTTAAGAATGGTAGTTGTGGTGGCATGAAGTGGGTGCCCATGTCTTCGATGCCAATGAAGAGTGGATGCTAAAAAGGATTGGTTTGCAACAGGGATGGAGGTGGAATAGAGACCATTCTTGCTAAGCCCTTGCTGAAGGATGTGGTTGGTGCTTCAATATCTAATGGCAATTCAAGATAGAGTAAAAAAAATCATAATTATTGTCAGAGACTAATTTATAGATCGAGAGAATATTGCGAGTTAAGAAAGGAGAGTAAAAGAGCTTGAAGAGATGGAGTTTACGTAGTGGTATTGGTAAAATACCTTGCCCGGTGTGGGTAATTGGAAGATTGGAGCTGTCACCAATGGTGACCTACACAAACTGACACCTATTTCCCCACCGTGCATATTCATCGGCTATCCCACCTACTACAAAGGATATTACTGCTACAACACTCAAACCCAACACATCACCATCATGAGACACATCGTCTTCAATTAAACTGTATTTCCATACCACAACCCAATCCCCCACTCTCCCAATACTCATACTGAAATCTCACAGCATCTTCTTCTATCCATCTCCTCCTACCCATCAATGACTATTGATACAATGAAATGAGGCCCTTTCTCTTGGTTAAACCTTCTCAAAAGGCTTACCTAAAGGATCTAAGCCACCTTCCCCATTTAAAATGGTCCCAAAAAGATTTTTATGGAATTTTAGGGTGGAGAACCAGGCAAAATGAGGAGGACCCCTGGTCATGGCCGCCTCACCGGCAGGAAACCAGAATCCGAAGGTCAAAAATTGCTAAACAATTTATGGCGGAGTGACCACGCCGAGCTTGGGCGTGGTCACCCACTGTTCAAAGTGTCGCAGATCAATGTCCAGTGTTGCTACGTCTGAGGCCCGACATAATAATGTCGAGGGCACTGTCTGGCCACATCGCCACACTGGTCAAGGGACATAGAGCGCTTTAGGGATGCTTAGGTGTGGTTATGCCCGATATAGGCGTGGTCACGCTACTAGTTAGATGTGGCCACACCAGAATTAGGTGTGGCCATGCCAGACCCTAGCAAATTTTGGCTTCTGAAATAGTTTGTGAAAGGAGTTTCGAGCCTCGTAGGAATCTCCAAAGTTTTGGATACGAGCAATTACAATCTTATGACCTCAGCAAAGGTCGCAAACACATCTCAAAATAGCTCAAAAATGTGAATCGTACACTTGTCGCTGAGCATGATAGTTCTAATCATGAAATATGTCTGTCTATACCTTAAAATTAAGGCACAAACACGTATGGAGCAAACCCATCAACAGTCTATGTCACAAGAATATTTGTATCAGCCAGATACAGCCTCATGCCACAGGAACGAACGTCATCGTGGAGGATACCCGTGGCGATGCTGATTTGACTACGATCGACTCGGAGTATGGCCATGATAGTGAAAACCCAACTATAGCATTTTGTTACTTAATAACTAGGTTTTGCTATGTTGCATCAAAAAAGTAGATGTCAATACCAAGCATGGCCTTGAAGGCCATTGTTGCAGCCGCAAAGCGTTAGCATTGGTTTCTTTAGCAGTTTCTACCAAGAGATTTATCTTCTTGCTACAGAGAAGGGAGTACATATCATCGAGCTTATTTGATTTTAACTTGGTTCAGATTGTTGTTTTGAAGGATTGGTATGATGTGGACAAACCATAGAGAATGTGAAAGATAATGTCTTCTTGATCAATATGTAATCCAACAGCTTTGATGTTGTCAACTATGGATTTAATTGTCAATAGGTATTGGCACATAGTTTGGTTTTCGTGGAGATGTGGTGGAGTTCATTTTGAACTTAAAATAAACAAGATCAATTAGTTGATTGCAAGCGAGATTGAAGAGTTTTCCGAATGTCATTAGTGGATTCATGGTTAAGAATGTAGGGTAAAATTATGGGGGATATAGTGGAGTAGAATGCTACGAAGAAGTTTTGATTCATGAGCTGCCATCAGTGAAAGTTAGGATTGGGAATGAATTGGCCATTAAAGGTTGTGATTTTGGATGCAGGACAACTAGTGGATCCATGAAGGACTCCCTCAATTCTGTTGGCTTTGAAGGGCTTGTAAATTTGAGGTTTACGTTGGCTAATTATCAGTGGTTAATTGGAAATTGGCTATGGCTTTTATGTTGAACATAAAAAAACGAGAGATGTGGGGATAAGGATTTCGGTCATGTCGAATGACTCGTTGGCAGCTTCTTGAATGGTTTGTATGGAATTCACCGACATTGGCAATAGAGAAGAGGAGAGGAGGGAAAGAGCGGACAGAACTTAGGGCTTAGAGAATATGAAGAACCTTGATCCTCTTCATGGACTCTCTGATACCATGTTATACTTTTATGACAATTGAGTATAGGCTGTTGTATTGAATATGCATAAATAGAATGGCTATAGGTGAGAAGCTACTCACTAATAAATAGAAAGAAAAAGTAATTGTGTGATGTTCCCCCAACTCTATTAAAGTAAATGTATGTATGAATAGAATGAGAAATAGAGTATTCTAGAGAATGGTAGTGGTCCCCAACACAATTGGTTATTAGCAGAGATAGTGGAGGCTAGAAATTCCTTTTGCTATCTATGTGTATTGGTCTATTGTATACATGGATAAGACGTAAGGATCTTTAGACCTTAGGGGCCTCGGAGACCCATGAAGCAAGCAATGTCTATCTTCCACAAGTCATTTCCGGTGGATTGGGAACGAGAGTATAAAGGACACAAACTCTAGCAACACATCCACCATTTCCTTCTATATCTTCCTTCTAAAATAGGATTTCCCCCAGACTTTATGAGCTCACAAATAATACAATATAAATCTACATCAAGATAAGATGATTGAATGCTATATTGATAAAAAATTGAAAAAAAAAAATCTGTTGATTCCATTCATGATTTTATTTGTTAAAACAAGCTCGGTAATTTGATGTGAACATGAGTTGTTATCACATTAAATCGTTGTTTAACACGTTAATAATCATGTATGGTAGGAAGGCAGCATGCCAAATTCTCCATCATCATCTCAACTGTCATCATATGTTCAGCCATATGTGGCATCCTATACTTTCGTTTCATGACAGTGATTAGTGATATTTAATATAAAATAGCTTAATTTACAAATGTTCGGCAAATAATAGTAAAATTATGACAGAGACTGATGCGCAATTTCATAATTTCATCATGACTTATTTTCAAAAAATAAAATAAAATATTTTAAAATTTTAAATAAACAAGCAAAAATTGAATTAATATCAAGGTGGTTATATATAAGGTATGAAATTATGATAGAGGATTCAAATTTGGTTCATACCATGTTAATTACATACTAACGACTTAACCTTGGGATGCATTACACATCACATCGAGTACTATTACAATCATATTTGCACTATAATTAAGCAAAGTATGAATCATATTCAAACTAATTTTAATCAATGTCTGATCTTATTCAAATAATTAACATTTGAATCATGCTTGAGCACATTTGACAAGGTTTGATCATAACTTGAGTAATGCTCAAATATATTAAAATACGAATGAAAAATATTTAAATCACAACCTTTTATTTTTAGCTCTCTATCTTTTTATGAATTGAATCATTTTTAATGATTTGATGGGCATGCAAATATTTATTATAATCATGTTGATGCGTGCTAGAGATTTAACGATAGTAGAGCGGTTAATTAATGTCCTAGCATTGCATGAGAATCTAACACACACTCAGGTAATAAAAAATGATGGGCAGAAACAACAGAAAATGTTTACATAGTAAAGTCTGAAAGGGAAAAAAATACGGGGACTGGCCTAGTTGAAGGATTCACTAAAAATTGGTGCTTACAGACACAACCCTTGACCCACAGGTGGGAAGAGGGCTACACAAATGATGGTCTAATAGTGGCGACAACTCAATGACGACAGTTAGACATCGATGGTATGGCAACAACAGCGGTCAGACAACTGTGGTCTGATGACAACATGGCGGTCTGGTAGTGGCGGCAAACAAACAGTGATGGCAATGCAACAATGTTCCGCAGTGGCGTTGTCTTAAGTGTGATGGCTGAGCAGAGGTGACATGGGTATGACAGTGGCGACCACTAGCTGTTGACGATGGCCTGATGGTGGTAGAGCTCAATAATTCTCTTCTTTAAACTTTCTCTTTCAGGTCCATACCCCCTCATAAAAAGAGTGGGGTTTATTTTATAGATTTTATGACTAGCATCTTATCTAAATATTGTATGAATATGTATCACTCCATCAGATGACCTACCCTTTGATTGGATAATATTTTATGAGCATTTAACTAACTTAATGATGTCATAATTAAGTGATCTTAGGCTCGTCGGATTCGACTCGTTGAGAAACTCAATTTGACCATGAACTCACCAAATTTAGGAGAAAATATTTCGTTCGGACACTGCACGTCCGAACAGCCAAGCACCGACGACCACGTCGCCGTACACGTCATCGACGAGAGACGTGGCCGCCGATAGTTGGTCGTCTAGACATTCGGATGAAATATTTTTTCCAGATTTAGAGATCATCAGTCTCCTAAAATTTATTTCAAAACTTTCAACTATACTTTAAGCGCAAGATCTGAGGCCACTTGAACTCGGGTCAAATTGTTTTTTGTGTCATTTGGTTCGTCTCCCTATGACCCTTTCACTCGATCATAAATTAGAGTGCAGTCACTTTCGAATTTAATTTATTAAGCTTTCAAGCAACATTACATTGAGATTCGAGCATATCAACATAATTTTTTTGGGACATATCAATTAATAAATAATATGAGAAGCTATTAATTTTATCAATATGAAGTGCTAGAAGACTCACCTAAAACATAGAAGAGCAACTATGTTGCAATATAACTATTATAGCTGTATTATATTTTCCCAAAATTGTTATCTGCATTTCTATTATGATTGCACTTTGTTTCTTCAAATGTTACTTATATTGTGTTAAAATTATTCTAATTAAACATTATTGTGGCTGCATACTAAGAAATTCTCAATGATAAAGAAATCCCATGTCTTAGCTCAATATATTTTCAACCCACACATATAAAGAAGCAAGGGAAAATCAAATTTACTTTAGATATGGAAGATCTCTAAATAGAGGTTTAATGAAAATCATGTACTAGAAAATTGAAAGTACAAATGTCATTTCTTCTCTTAAATTAAGAAAGATGATATAACAAAAATTGACGATCATAATTTTACAATAGGATTTTGACAACAATTATAATTATGCTACAAGAACTGTAATATGTGACAATAAGTGTTCGGCTTCAGCTAAGAAAGTCATATTTGGTGGATCTAACATTTGTAGCTGGTTGTAACAATTGTTAGTTGCTGTGAATGATTATTTTTGGTGGCCTGTGACAAACTCTAGTGGTCAACCTCAATCTCAGGTGACTGACGACAATGATCAAGCCTTCAAGAGTTAAACTTTAGTAGTTAGCTCATTTTCTTTTCCTCACCTCTCTCTTCAAGTTAAGAATCAGGACATATTTATAGTTTTAGAAGATCATTTCAATAAATTTAGCTAAAATCTCAAAATACTCCATCAAATGATCCACATTAATTCACTTGATTGAAATTTTCTTAGAATTTGAGATAGAATATAATTTAATTAAATTATTTCCACTACAATTACAATATTAGACATTTAAAGTAAATAAGATTTACATACATCCGACGTAATTACTATATTGTTACCTATCTCACAGCTAAACTTTAATTTTTACATATATGCAATTTTATTTATGCGTCAAAATGTATATTTTATTTCTCTGTAATATAATTGGCTAAACTAATTCTAGGTATGAGTAGGGGTGTAAACGAGCAGAACACGAGAGAGCCTCGTTAAAAAATGTCTTTGTTCTTGTTCGGCTCGTTTATATTTCGATTATATGAAGTGTGTTTGTGTTTGGCTCTTTTGTTGTTTAGCGAGCCAAACGCGAGTTGTTAGCGAACAAAGAGTCGTTTTGACAACCGTAATTGTGTAGCCGTAAGATGTTAAAGTTTGGGTTAAGATTTAAATCATATTATTTATATTAAAACAATCATTTATAATTTAATATATTTTATTTTATTTTTTATTTAATAATTTTAATAGATTATAAATATTTGTAGTCTTGTAATCAATTAAGTTTTTTAAAAATGCANTTAAAAATACAACTCATCAATATATAAATATATATATATATATTTGATGAGTACTATTTCGAGCCAAAACGAGCCGAATACGAACGAGAAAAGTTTTGTTCGTATTCGGCTCGTTTATATATCGAGGACAAAAAAAAGTTCGTGTTCGGCTCATTAACTTAGCGAACGAATCAAACACGAACTTCTAAACGAGCCGAACACGAGTTGTTCGCGAACAACGAGTCATTTTGACAGCCCCAAGTATGAGTGGTATGCATGTAAATACCACTTTTACAAACATATATAATAAAATTACCACAAGCCATCAAAGTATCCTAACAAATTTTTTTTTTCATCTTCCACAGCCAATGGTTAATCCCATGTCAAATTTGCATCCATATTACATCATGTTGCCAGACATCAACAATTATTTACACAATGCATGCTTCATCGGTTACCATAAAATAAATACACTTTTCCCATTTTATAATTAATATACCAAATATGCTCAATATAAAGGAGATAATTTACCATCACCACTTGTTTTAAGTAAAAATGATGTCCAAAACCTATTTGATGTAAATAAATAAAAGGAAAAGGAAGATTTACATAGATATCACTTAATTCATATGAATTTATACATCTAACACATAAACTCATACAACGTAGTGATTATTTTAATGTGATATGAAAGATTTAGGCGGTATAGAGGTAAAATATAAAATTAACCGTTTGGGGCAGCTTAAAAGTGAGGGGGCGTTTCACTGCTTGGTTTGCGAGTTTTAGGGTCCGTTTGGGGCAGCTTGTGCGTTTCAGGATAAGCTGATTATCCTGAAACGCAGCCCGAGGGCTGGCCGCAGGAGTCGACCCGCGGCCTGAGTTTAGTGTAAAAACCCAAACAAAATTTCGAATAAACTGACAAAACGCGCAAACCAAATGATACGGCGACGTTCCCGCACTTATAAGCTGCCCCAAAGGGTCCCTTAATAGTATTTTTAAAAACAACGTTTTACAGTTGAACTAAACGCAGACCGTGGCATTACCCTGCCTATCGCGTTCGCACACCAGCTTTAACTCCCCTGTTCTCGTCGCTAACCCCCATCGGCGCCCTAGCTTTTCCATCGACCGTGCCTAGCCGTCGCTCCTCTATCGCCGAGGAGCTGCTCTCCTCTATTCTTCCCTCCTCTCCCCCCTCCCCTCCCCTCATTGCCGAAAACCCTAAGTGTAAGGGTAATGTTGTTTATGATGTTCTGTGGCAATCTTGACTACTTATCTTGCAATTGACATTCTGCCATGATCGTGGCTTTTTCTCGTTTAGATGATTGTCGTGGATTCTTCTAGCAAACTATCGTTTTGATGATCGTGGCTTGTTCTGGTTTAGATGACTGCCGTGACTTTTTGTTTTTGTTTTTTTTTTTTTTTTCATTTTTTATGTTTTAAAATAAGAAATAAAAACCCATTTTGTATCTATGCGTTTCTGTTTCAGCCGGTTAAGATGGCGATGGTTGGCAGTGTTGGCTAGGTCTGTTTGTCTTGCAGATGGGTCACAAAGTTGCTGTACAATCATCTTCTTACTCAGAACTCCATTTTTTATGCCTTGCTAATTTGATATACTTATATCTCAATGGGATTCCATCCAATCCATATATATTCACATATCTGCTACTTAAAATGGTAATTCCTTGTACATACATCAATTTCCTCACAGATGAAGGATTAATTTTGATGAGTTTCGAAAAAATGGGAGTAAAATTTCAGTTTCTAGATGCGTAAATGCATGAACATCTAATTCATATATACATATGCATGTTTATAAAAATTTTAAATTATCTTGTATAAATTTGTATAAATTTGTGATATCTTTGGAGTAATGTGAAATATATGTCTTTCAGTTAAAGTTTATGTTAGATTTCAGTTTATCGGCAGGATGGGAAAAGTGCAGTTCTTTGAGTGGCTGTGGTTAACTATTTCATTGGTATCGCAAATGACTGACATTTTGTCTTGCCTTAGCCTCTTTGTACTGTAATAATGCTGATGTATTAAGGATTAATTGTTTATCTTCTAGCAATCCTAGTACATTTTTTATACAATATTAGTTATTCTTTTCAATTTCCACGTTCTTTATTATTCCATCTAATTTTTGGGTTGACGTTTTCTCTCTTGAATGGTATTAATTTCATGCTAGCACGTTTATCTCACAGTCGAAATGAGTAAAACTAAAGAGGTCGAATCATCGGTCATGTGGGATAGAGAGATGGAAACACGGACCAGACATCTGCGGCTTCTTCAGGTGGGCTGACAATCCTTCAGATTCTACGTTATCCCAATCGGACAACGTTGCACGGGTTTCAATGACCACAGTAAGTTAAGCAATGGTTATGCCCAATCTGTTTTATTGGCTGGAATAGGATTGGGTGGCCAATTTTTTTTATGTTAAATGAAGCTTAAAATGGTTATTGTTAATGTTTTTTATCGGTTGGAATGAGGTTACTAATAGTTGGACACTACTACATTTAGCCTTTTTAAACTTTTTCTTTACTTTTTGAGTTTACTGATTTTATTGTCCATGAATCCCTCCCTCCCCGCTTTGTGCATGTGAGTGTCCTATTCCCCTTTTTGTGATCGGGAAATGAGTAAATTTTTCTTCTATGAATTCATCAATTTTTATTTTTATCTCCCCTATATGGTTGCATTAAGAGGTTGGCAAATTTGTAAATAACAACTTATGGGTAGTCTGTATGTATCGAATGAGTCTGAAGTGAGTTAATTGGTCTTAAAAGAGCTAAGGAGTAGATATTGCAGTTTTGTTAAGAACATTACAACTTTTGTGTGTTAGATTTTTCATGTAACTAAAAAAATCTGCAAATCAGCTGTTTACAAAACATACAAACCAAACAACTAAATAACTTATCCAGAACATATTAGTCATTTATTCAGAATCAGTTGTTTTTCAAACGCACAAACCAAACAGTTAATCAGTTTATTCAGATTAACTGCTCATCAGCAGATTATCAAGATAAACAGCTTATTAGCATAAGGTGGATAAGCTGCAGCTGCTCCAAACAGACTTTAAGACATGCAATCACTTAAGAATTGAGTTGTATGAAAGTATCTGCCACTATTAGAAAACAATTAGCTTCCCACAGTTAATTTTTCTGCTTTATACAAAGTCAGCCATACATAGGCTTTTGTCATTAAACGAAGGGTTTATTTGGGGTAGTTGTAGCTTATTGAATAATTTGTTGATAAACTGATTAAAAATAATCTGCTAATAAGCTAAGCATGATAGCTATTACAAATTTTTATTTTTATGGAAAAACTAAACCGCAGCCAAAAAGCTACCACCGCACCTAGATTGATGCAGTGTGAAAACGCTATTTACGTTGTTTTGAAAACACACAAACTGTCAAAACATAATTCATCCAAACAGACCAAGTGCATTTTTAAAACGTCAGCACACTAAATAAACTGGCCATACATCAACGTTGAACGTTCAATTTCTGTAAAATGTAAAATTGTTTCATACAAGCAGCAGCGTGGAAGCTACCGTTACCACTAATTTCAAAAACTGCCGGCTGAGTATTGAGCACTAGTTTTTTTTTTTTTTGTGTGAATATAAATATCTATATTAAAAGCTAAGAATAAATCATGTGGACCAGTTGGCTGAGATTTTCAATTTTTTATCAAGCATCAATTTTTAAAAGATAAAAATCTATTATTAATTATTGAGTACTACTTTTATTTTCTAATAATAAATTTTCAAAATTTTTAATTTATTTTAAGATGTATCTTAAAATAAATTAAAATATTTAAATGAACACCAATTTTTAAAAATTTGAAAATCTATTTTAAAATATTGAGCACTTAATTTTTTTTAATTTATTTTAAGATTTATTGCATTGATCTTCAAATAAATTAAAAAATTGAAATGAGAACCAATTTTTAAATATTTGAAAATCTATATTAAATATTGAGAACATGTTTTCCTTTTAATGATAGATTTTTAATTTTTTAATTTTTTTAAGATGTATTGCATTGATCTTAAAATAAATCAAAAGTCCGTTTGGGGCAGCTTGTGCGTTTCAGGATAAGCTGCTTATCCTGAAACGCGGCCCGCGGGCCGGCCGCAAGGGTCGACCCGCGGCTTGTGTTTAGTGTAAAAACTCAAACGCAGTTTCGGATAAGCTGGCAAAATGCGCGAACCAAACGGTACGGCGGCGTTTTGAAAACGCCGCCCGCACTTATAAGCTGCCCCAAACAGACCCTTAGATGCATTACATATCACCGTGCCATGGCAAGGAATACAATTACACACACGTGTTAGCAATCCTCGCAGGAATCGAACCTGGGACGAATGAGACATGACAACTCAACTGTCTACCCACTTGCCACCTAGACCCAGAGAGAGAGAGAGAGAGAGAGAGAGAGGAAAATCATTATCCAGTGTAGAAATGTCTCAAACCCTAAAACTCTAGAAAACTATTGTGTAGAACTTTACATCTCCACAAGAAAGCGAAGTGATTAATCTCCGGATTAGCAGATTCAGCTCCTACCTCTGCATGAGACGGAAATCAGAATAAGGATGGTAATAAACATTTAGTGACATTTACATACATACCATGGAATTCTTATGTATTTATTTATCTAACACCAAAACTTTCATATTTACATGCATATCACTCAAATCTTTCACATCATATCAAAATCACCATCTTTGTATGTGAAATACACCTTTTCATGCATTGGTTTATGGCACTAGGGTGTTATAAATGTAACTATTAAACTTTGGGTGTTAGATATGTCAATACACAAAAATTGCGTGGTATGTTTGACATTTAATATAAACGGAGCAAAAGAATGCAATATTGCATGAACATACATTTACAACGAAAATGTATAGTTGACAAAGCTCTTATTCCCCACTGTTCCACTCCTAACAAAATGGGAACTTCGAGAGAGCAAGATTAAAAATCTGGTCTTGATTGACCATCTTTCCAGCCCTTGTTAAGCAAATCATAATTGATCGATGCAAGCTGGGAGAGATTCTGGATCAACAAATATATATACACAATGAGTTGCAGTAAACCAAAACTTCCAAGGCCATACGCTACATTTTGATTACATTGCATAGCTGGCTCAGTAAAGGCTCAATTACCCGAAAAAGTTGAGTTTAGCAGAAAAGATAAGTACCGAGGAATGAGAAAGCAAGAGGACATAAATTGAGCTATGACTGTTGTGATGAAGCCTGACAATACGACTTCCTCGATAAGAACACATTTCTTCGAATTGAGCTACAATTTATTCTTTTTTATGGCATACAGGGTCTACTACTAAGTGAATATGGTGATCTACTTTTGTCTTGTCATAGATTAGAATATCAGCGAAGTATACCACAACAAACTTATAAAAAAAATGCTTCAATACTTACATCATTAGGTGCAACATAAGGTGCTTAATATGTAACACAGTTTAAATGACATTACTTGCCATTCATGAAATCCTTCCATCTTGAATGTAGTCTTCCATTAGTCACTTGCATAATACAAAATTGAGGATACAAGGTTAAGTTTGTAAAAGATGCGGAGCCCTCCCAATTTATCAAGGATGACCTCGAGTCTAAGAATGAAAATTTGTATTTAACATGCTCCAAACGACGTTTTTCTTAGGAGCCAACAAACACGCACAATGCAAGAATTGAGGGTTGCTATGATCAGTTGTTTGGCCAACAAGTCATCAAAAATATTTTGAATTGTCTCATGATTTTTTGGACTCATGCCGTAATATTAAAAATTAAGTAGGCTAGATCTGGAAATTAGATCAATATTGTGCTGCACATCTCAGTAGAGTTTGTCCGGTTTGGAATATCTATCATTCAAAAGCTCAAAAACTCATTCAGCACTTGTTCAATCTCAGGTGAGTAATTGAAGGAACGTTGTGTTGTGCATTTAATTATCAACCACAAGCATGACAATTTCGCCATGCTATTCCTTTTAACCATGAGAAATTCACTGTCAGGTAAGTTCATTGCAGCATAGGGAAGGAAGTAATTTTCTTATCCTACCATTGGAATGAGTAACTATACCCTTTTCCTTTCTGCGAGGCATTGATACCGTATTGCCAAGGCAGATCAAGAAGGATGTGACATGCATTGTAACAGAACTCTCACCCATCGAGATATTGCCCACTTTGGCCTAACGGCCTTACAATTTTGTCCAATTGATGAAACTTCTCAAGAGGTCACCCATCCAAGAAGTGCTCAAGGGCGAGCACACTTAACTTTGGAGTGTCTGATGAAATTACCACTAGTACACCAAAAGATGCTCCGATGTTAAAGAATTCCTTCATTCTACTTGGGGGTTTCACACGCATCCATATATACAACATCACTAGTAATTTCTCTTTGGTGAATTTTTTCAATGAAAAGGTTAACTCAACACATCTCATTGATGACACTTTCAAATGCCCTTATAATCCACCCTATTTTTTTATGAAAAGAGAGATTCTTAGTGCGTAAGTTGAGAAATTTCATAATATGGCTTCGCTCGGAACTTGAAATTTTCCAAAGCAGAAACAGACGTTTGGATGAAGATAATCAAAATTCTCTAGTTTTATTTTCTATAACTAACATTCAAACATCCCAAAATAAGTGTAAAAGCGACTACAAATTTAAAAAATTAAATTAAACAAATGATAAATTTACCTTAAGAAATGTTGTCCACGCCTTACATAGAGATTCTCTTCTATATCATTCATCTTTACACAAAAGCTTAACTTCGAAAAGAAAATTTATAAAAATGAGCTCCAAAAGCCAACTAGGCTTGAAATTTTCCAGGACGGGAATAGATGGTTCGAATGGTGATAATCACAATTTTATATTTATATTTTTTATTATTAAAATTTAATCATCCCAAAATAAATGAATGAGCCACTACTACTATAAATTAAATTTGTCTTAACTCGGGTTGTCCATGCCTTAATATAGATATTATCTTCTCTATTATTCATCTTTACAGAAAAGCTTAACCTTAAAAAGTAAATTTAGAACAATAGTGAGCTACAAAAGCCAGTAAGTACACCTACTACTATATAAAAGTAGTGAAACAATAATAATAATAATAAACAATATACATGTTTGACATAATTAATATAAATCAATAGAAAAGCATTAGACGATTTACTTTTTAATATATGATTGTTCACAGCAGTTCAAAACACCCAATGTGTTTTACCATATTAATAACATATATATATATAACATTTAATATCTATACATCTATCATTTGAGCATCATCTAAAACTTGTACATGTAGTTACCTCAAACATCAATAACATGTTTCATTTATCTGCACGGGAGTCTTAGATTTCCCCGCTAGGATTGTAAACGAATCGAGCTTGAGCAAGCCCACTATTTGTTCATGTTCGGCTTAGTTCGAATTTTTTTATGGCTATAAATAGGCTTGTGTTCGAAATGGTTCATGAATATTTATGTTAAGCTCGATATATTCGAAATAAGCTCAAAATAGATGTTCAACCCGATCAACCAACAAGAGCAATGGGCTGTAAATTTTCAAAGTACCCTCCATTTTAACATATACACAACACTAAGAAATAAATCATTCATGATGTAGAATTAAATAAAGAAGGCGGGGGTAGGTATGTAAATAAGCCAATGCACTTGATGAACAACTCAATCTCGACTCGATTAAGACTCGATCATGTTCGTTCAAATTAGTAAATAAACAAGTTTGAACAATTTTTTCAAAACTTCAATCTTAAATAAACTAAACATGAATTGCATGTTTAAAAATGCTAGTGACATTTACATCCATGCTACCCAATTCGTATGCAATTACATATCTAATACCTAAATTTTGTTTTTATATTTATATAAAATAAATTATTTATATCATATCAAAGATGCCACTATTTTAACTTTTTTATGTGTTGTTTATTTATTATTAAAATAATTGGAGCCAAAAAGAACCAAACAAGATCGAACAAAAGTTCGAATGTGCATGAATTGTTTACAAATTGAGCTCAAAATTTTCTTTTGTGTTCGACTCACTTGCTTAAAGAATGAATCGAACACAAGTTGGTTGTCAACGGCGAGTTTTTTTGACAGTAGTACCATAAAAGATGAACATCATAGTCAACATGCACATGCAAATATATTATATATTTCATATCATTCATATGCTCATCTCAATCAATTATATATATACACACACACACACACACACACACACACACACACACACATATATATTCTTAAATTAATGTGTGTTGTTCAGCAACACTTAGCTATTGTTTATGATTCTCTTTTAAAGGTCAACATTCTGCATCATAAAGCACTACAGGTCTCACCGCCATCTTATAAAATTTTCCTTCAAGTCTAAGCGGTACTTTTCTATCTCACAATAGGCCTAATGCATTCCTCAACTTCAACCAACTTGAATTCTACTAATAACATCCCCATCTATATCACCATCCCTTTGAGCAAGAGACCTGACATATCTAAAAAATTCACACCTTTTTAATGATTTGATCACCCATAGTTGCAAATCTGTCACTAAAGCTGCTACTACTAAAATTACATTCAAGTATTCAGTTTTAAATCTACTCAAACGAAGGCTTTTAGACTCCAATTTAGACCTCCATAATTCAAATTTTTCTTGAATTATTTCTCTAGTCTTATCCACAAGAAGGACGTCATTAGCGAAAAGCATACACCAACGTACATCATCCTGCAAATGTCTAGTAATAGCATCCAAGATTAAAGCAAAAAAGATATGGGCTTAAAGCCGATCCCTGATGTAATCCAACTAAAATAGGAAAATACTAGGTCAATCCTCCTTCAGTTCGAACACAAGTAGTAGCTATAGAATACATATCTTTAATGACTTGAATGTCATATTAACACATTTCTTTTCAAGAACCCTTCAAAGAACTCTTGGAACCTTATCTAAGAGAAGGATAATAAAATAAAATAATTATAATTATAATTCCATGTGAAATTCAATGAATTGTTTTGCTCAAAAAAAAAAAAAACATCAAAGCTGGAAAACACTAATATTCTTCAGCCCAAATTGACATTATATAATTTTAGAACGACTTGCTCCATATTCAAGAAATCCAGAACAGCCTCATATTTTGATTAAACACACAACGACATAGTCTAACTCGAGTTATAAGTAACAGCCTCACGAATAAATCTAAGAACAGGCTAGAACTAACATTAAAAAAAACAAAAAACAGCAATAACTTTACCCTCGAAAGTTGGCAACTAAGAATGGCTTTATCAAGAGCAGGGCAATGCATTCATAGGTATATGTTTTGACGATTCTATACATTGACTAAAAAATATTTTAAAAACAATGATTATTAACAGGAACTGAAATCTCAATGTGACACCTGACACGGTGAACTAACACTTCTACACGCTCTTGGGAAGAGCTACAATGATACTTGATCATCCTTCATTAATTACCAAAAATTCTCGTGGATTACAAAAAAAGCAGATCACTGAGTTGTTTCAATGGTGACAACTGATTGCAAGTCATACTTTCCTGCAAAAATTTACAGGCATTCTCATAAATTACCAGAAAAGAAACAATTTGGATTTTTTTCGAAGGGGCAACCGGCAGGCAGCCATGAAAGCAGTGAAAACCCATAAATGCACATGATTCAAAAACATAATCAGCAGAGAGAGGGAGACGAAGCATACCTATAGAAGTAGCCAATGTTACTTCATTCAGCAGAGTGCGATCGCACTGACTCCTCCATTGATCAGCCCACGAGCTGACATGCACCTCCGGAACCTTCTCAAGCCCCCGGGAATCTTTCTTCTTCGTGCTACTCTTCCCAGCTGCTGAAAGAGCCGAAGAGGATGGCGCAGCCGTGCCCGCCGAAGAGGAAGTGAAGCAGCTCCCCTCCCTTCTAAGGTTGCTGCTCCCAATTCCGGTGATCCTGCTTTCCCGTAAAGCCTCCTGAGGCAGTGGCCCTGACCTCGTCTTGATGCGGTTCAACCCGAGGGAGGAAGCCAGGATCGGTGAAAGCGACGAGCCCGTCACCATCCCTCCTTCTTTGACACCCGTTCCTTTCCAAATCTTCCTCTAAGCGAAGGAAGCACCGGTGGTAAGCGAGTGCAGGGACGCCACCTTCCCCTTCTGATCACTCTCGAGCTCCCACCCCTTCTCTTTCCCTTTCTCTTTCTTTTTCTCTTTCTTCTGATGCAGCTGCTGCTGCTGGACATTTGTCAGCTCCTTAACGAGGTTATGGCGGCCGCCATTGACGGAAGTGCAAAGAAGGTCTTCCCGAGATGATCGGACCTTCTTCTTCTCGAATCTGGAAGCGGAACCGGAGTTGGTAGATCGAGAACTGCTCGAGCCTCCATCGAGGCTGGAGGAATCGGAGGACTTCTTTGAGGAGAAGAACTTGCCTTTGAACACCATCGCCGTTTTCTCTGTTAGCGCTAACACACACACACACACACACACACTCTCTCTCTCTCTCTCTCTCTCTCTCTCTCTCTCTCTCTCTCTGTCTCACTCCCACTAAAACTTGATCTCGCTCTCCAGCCTCTCCATCTCCGCACTTCAGTTGTAGCAACTCGCCCAGCGAGCGCGGTTCTCAGTGGTGGGGTGCGGTTAAAGAGGGAATTCTATTCCGAGCAGAGTTCACACAGGCGACGTACGCGATGGACAGAAGGTGGTTGAAACGTGAGATTTGCTTCAATATTTCTGCTGCTATTTCGATTGAGATGAGGGATGGGTTTTAAATCATGGTTTGTAGCGAAAAGGTATTTTTTTATATATTTTTTAAATTATTGGTAAAGAAGTATTTTATTCGAAAATAAAGGAGGGGTCGGGAGTTCTTAGCTCGGGACACGTGCATGTATTCTAATCACTCCAGCCTTTTTGGCCGAATTTGACCGAACTTTTTTTTTTCCAACCAAATTCTTGTCTCAAATGTTAACATAAATTTGTGTGTGTGTACATAAAAAGTAACGGTAAAATGATGAATAGACAACTGTTGATATTTCCGTTCTTATAAACTATTCAACATACAGAGTACCAGAACAGCGGATGCTCAGGTAAGATCCATAATACCCCTCCTCAATGTGATGATCAGATGGTTGGATTGTCAACTTGGCCGTAAGTTTCGGATGATGTGTTGTTGGTAGAGATTTTGTTAAGATACCTACGAGTTGGTCTGCGGACATAATGCAGAGGAGTGAAATGGTTCCGAGCTTGAGATGATCCCTTGGACAGGAAAATGAGAATAGGAGAATTTCGATAAAAAAAATTAAGGTCAGCATTAACAAAAAAAATTTATTTATAATCTACTATCTTTGTTGGTGTATAGAGCAATCAAATCAAGGCCATTATAAAAGTGATAAATTTGGCATAATTACCATAAAATATTGGATGGGATTGTAGAATCCATCATTTTCTCTGCTGATCAATTAAAATAATAAATGCTTAACTTAGATTTTTTTTTTTTTTTTGGTTCATTTTTTATGTTGTTTCCTTAAGATAGAAAGGAATTAAAGAATTAAAGGTACATCCAAAGGAGCATGCAAGGATAACCCTCCAATTTTTAGAATCAATCAAGCAAGCCTGAAGATATTAAAAATGTGTTTACTTTTCTTGGTTATTGAACATGTTGACCTATATGACATTGGTGGCAAGCATGTAACACTGATAGGGTTGTCAAAACAGCTCACTGTTCGCTAACGGCTCTTGTTCGGCTCATTAAGAAGCTTGTATTCAGTTCATTTGCTAAATTAACTTGGTGAACACGAATAAAGATTTGTTCATTCGTGTTTAGCTCATTTTTGCTCGAAATACTACTCACCAATTATATATATATATATATATATATATATATATATATATATA
>JXCR01034834.1:75502-87629 GCA_002079205.1 Phalaenopsis hybrid cultivar | reverse complement strand
CCGTTCATTAGCATCTTTCCAATCTTAGCCCTCCATTCCGAGCAGTACGTCAAATTTTTCTTGTCGTGCACGACTCTGTCAACGTAGTTGAGCATGGTTCCAAACCCAGTATTCCGCGTCCAACCATACGCTTCCATGACACGGGCCTCTCCTTCTGACAGATCTTCTCCCACCTGGAAAAATATAACTCTCATGTAATTATGTATCTACAGCCAATATTTTTATATTCACATTTACAACCCCTCGTGCCATAAACCTATGCATGAATTCACTTGTAAAAGCTAGGTAATAGTTGAGTTCCATGCAGTTAAATATAAAAATTTAGGTATTAGGTATGTAAATGAACAAGAATTGAGAAAAAATGAATGTAAATGCCCCAAATATAAAACTAAAATAAATAAAAAAATATTATATTGAACAAGCAGCAAAATACAATTTGATTCCATTTACTAAAATGAGAGATTTACAAGCATAGCATTCAATTCCTATGTAATTGCATATCTACGTACACTAGGAATGTATGAAAAGATGTGTTTCCCTTTTATGTGACATAAAATATTTGAATGGTATGAATGTAAAAAAAAAAGTAAAATTTAGTTGTTAGATATGTAAATACATAGGAATTGAGCACTAATTATGCATTTAAAGGCTCCAAAGAAAAAATGAAAGATGAACTACAATTAATCTAACCAATGAAAAGCTAGTAGCACCAGCAAAAAAAACCAACGAGACACATATAAGAAAATCAACGTAGGAGAGCTTGAAGAAAATAAAATATGAGCTCCAACGTAAAAGAACATACAACTAACGAGCAACAACTCAAATTACAAAAATAGTGTGAAACGAATGTTCGTGCCAATAATTTATTATAGCAAACACTAAATCAAACCATGGAATCAAAACCATGATATTGCTGGAGCCAAGAGACTCTGAGGCACTACGATGTGATGTGCGAGCTTTGCAGCAAACTTGCACACTACATATAAGCAATGCTAGCAGCAAGTGCATTGCTCCGGTTCGCTCCCAAGTCACGCTTTTAATAACAACATCCATGAGTGTGCTCTTTATACAAATAGGGGCATTTACATGCATACCATAGAATTCTTTGTATTTTCATATGTAACACCTAAACATTCATATTTAGGAGCAAACCAATCAAATCTTTTAGGTCGCATCAAAAGTACCACCACCTCTTTTTAAAAGTGAAATACACCTCCGCATGCAAATGTTTATGACACCAAGGTGTCATAAGTGTAAATATCCAACAATGGGTGTTAGATGAGTAAATACATAAGAATTGTGTGGTATTTATGTAAAATGCCCACATAAATAAAGCTATTACTTATATAAATACAGCTATGGAAGAGATGCACCCAATGAAACATTTTTTTCCCACATCTTACGCCATGAGTGATACCTAGTGCGTGCTGTAATGGTGAGACATCTCACAATGCCATGTAATTACGAAATTAAATGTTTGATATTAACAAAACAATTACAATAACAACAAGCCTTTATCCCGCTAAGCGGGGTCGGCTACATGAATACTGTTTCTCCATTGTGTCCTATTGAGTGTCATATTTTCATTTAATTCTAATAGATTAAGATCAACTTTTATACAATATGCCAAAGTCATTTTAGGTTCACCTCTGTCTTTCTTAACATCAGTCGAAGCTATAAAACATATAAGATCCAAATTGGATCATCAGATGGTCGACGTTTAATGTGACCAAACCATCTAAGACGGCTCTCTCTAATCTTATCCGCCACTAAAGCTACAACAACACTTTCACAGGTATATTCATTTCGGATTATGTCTCTTAAGTGTCAAACTACTTATCCACCAAAACTATCTCATCTCAACAACACTTAGGCCCTATTTAAGATCACTTTTTTTCTCTGTTTTTTTTTTTTTTTGAAAAAAAGAAACAAAAAATAAACCCAAAAGTTGTATTTTTTTATTACCTTTTTTGTTTTTTTTTTCTTATTTTTGTTTTTAAAACACACGAGGTTTGTTTTCAAAACATCAACAACATAGAAATTGTTTTGTTGTTTAAAAAAAAATATTTTTCGGAGCATTAAATTTATAAGATTACGTCGCCCGTCGTCGGCTGCCGCTGCTNTCCACCTAAACTATCTCATCTCAACAACACTTAGGCCCTATTTAAGATCACTTTTTTTCTCTGTTTTTTTTTGTTTTTGAAAAAAAGAAACAAAAAATAAACCCAAAAGTTGTATTTTTTTATTACTTTTTTTTTTGTTTTTTTTTCTTATTTTTGTTTTTAAAACACACGAGGTTTGTTTTCAAAACATCAACAACATAGAAATTGTTTGTTGTTTAAAAAAATATTTTTTGGAGCATTAAATTTGTAAGATTACGTCGCCCGTCGTCGGCTGCCGCTGCTTGCCTCCGGTCCCTGCTTGCAGCCGGCAACCGTTGTCGTAACCGGTCTCGCCATCATGTAGCCGCTATCCTTTGCCAGCCCCACCACAGATGCCGACCCCGTCCTCTACCGACCCGCTGTAATAATCAGTTAAAAAAAAAGAAATAATATCAATAATAAAAAAACATAAGGATAAGCCCCCGTTTATTTCATGCACTAGTTCGTTAAGTCTTTATGAGTCGTGGGTTTCTTTCAAAGAGAACAGAAACCAGAAAAAGGAGAAAGAAGAAAGAGGAGAAATAGGAAGGGAAAGGAAGGGAAGGCTCGACTGCGACATGAGAATTGGAAGAAGAAATCAAAAAACCATCGTGTGAGGGAGAACCTANGCAACCGTTGTCGTAACCAGTCTCGCCACCATGTAGCCGCTATCCTTTGCCAGCCCCACCACAGATGCCGACCCCGTCCTCTACCGGCCTGCTGTAATAACCAGTTAAAAAAAAAAAGAAATAATATCAATAATAAAAAAACATAAGGATAAGCCCCCGTTTGTTTCGTGCACTCGTTCGTTAAGTCTTTATGAGTCATGGGATTCTTTCAAAGAGAGCAGAAACCAGAAAAAGGTGAAAGAAGAAAGAGGAGAAATAGGAAGAAGAGGAAGGGAAGGGTAGCAGGCGGCTCGACTGCAACATGAGAATTGGAAGAAGAAATCAAAAAACCATCGTGTGAGGGAGAACCTTCAGAAAGCGATTCTGGTGTGGTTGCTTGGGTGAAAAGTTGATATTACTATTGGCAGTGGGTTCGCTTGAGATTGACAAAGTTGGCGTCGTGCATGAAGGAGAAGACACTTTGACGACGAAGCATGCTAGACAAGTAAGCAACATCGCTTGCAGGAGGAAGGAGGTCGGGCAGCTTGATGTGTTGTGCTCGTGTGCAGAGGAGGTTGAAGAAGATCACACGCATGCGTGCGGCCTCGAGTTGAGACCAAAGAAGGCATAGCAAAAGAGGTAGTTGAGCCCTAGTCCAGAAGCAAAGACTTCCTGCTCCTGTACACAGAAAGGAAAGGCCTTCTCGCAAAAGGAAGAAGAGTATCGCGTGTTTTATTGGGTCCAGTTGAGCCCGAAGAAGTAGGGAGAAGGGCCTTCTCACGAGAGGAAAAAGAGTAGCACTTGTTTTATCAAGTCCAGTTGAGGCCGAAGGAGTAGGAAGAAGGACCTTCGAGCGGTGTGAGGGAGTCAAAGCTCACATGTTTGTGCGTTCGTGAGGTTAAGGCAGCTGATTGAAAGGTATAAGTTATAAATCAAGATTTTTATTATTATTTAGTTAATTAATATAATTTTGTGTGTGTGTGTGTGAGAGAGTGTGAGTTAGGGTTTAAGTATATTTAAATTACTGAATCAAATATACATATAATGTATAAATATATCAACAATATGTTTCACTAAATAGGAATTAAACTGTAAAAGTTCTACTTGGAAGGAAAATAAGTTGGTGAAGCGTGGAGTGAGGGAGAACAATCTTGCTAACTTACGAGAAAATCAAGGAGGACCAAATTTAATATTATCGATCGAGGGGTCTTGAAATAGTGAAGATTAGAGTTCAACTTCCAAAAAAAATTATTTAAAGTATTGTTATTTAGTATTAGTATTGATTTAAGGATTTAAATTCATAATTAAGATGAGTAATTTGAACTATAATTAAGTAGCACGAGAAAATTTTAGTAAATGCAATATTTTATATTATAGGTGCTACTTTGAAGAACACGACAAAAGTCGCTAACAAGAAAATCATTTTAAATCAAAGTGAGTAATTACATTTCTATATTTCAGCAGTTAACTTTATTTCAAAATATATGCTTTATTTTATTGATGCTTTATTTCAATAAGATTTAGATTATAATAAATGTTTCAATTTGTCAGATAGGAAAATATGCATCTTAAATAACTGCATAATGTAATTAAATCATATATAATTTTTTACATGTTAAATGTTGGTGTCATAATAGTTGCGTAGTTTAGTTTATGAAGATAGCAGTCTACCAAAAGATCTTTACATCCAAATAAAGATATATATGTTAATTTATTGTATGACTAAATATAAATGTCAGATTATGATTTGGTTTTATGTGCCCTTTAGAACTAGAGTAAGGGTCTGTTTGGGACAGCTTATTAGGTTGCGGCGGCGTTTTGAAAACNTTATTAGGTTGCGGCGGCATTTTGAAAACGTCGTCGAGGTGTTTGGAAACTCCATTCGTATCGCGTTAGGTAATCGCTCGGATACGCACGTGAGGATTTGTTAAAGGAGTTTCAACGCGCCCCAGGGGCCGCGTCCAACATTCGCGAGTAGTGTATTCCTTTTGTGCCCTTCAACTCTCCATCACTCTCTCTCGCCGTCTCCCTCCCCGATCTTCACGATCGACTCGCCTCAGCTCTCCATCGTTGTCGTCTCCCTCCCCGATCTTATTTCTCGTGTAGATCGACTCGTATAGCTCTCCATCGCTCTCTCTCTCTTGTCGTCTCCCTCCCCAATCTTCACCCTCGCGTAAATCGACTCGCTTGTAGCTTCGGTGAGATCTCCGGTGAGATATGTTTTCTCCGGTTAGAATATGCGATTTTTTTTAGTCTTCTGATCTGTTTTTTTTATTTCAAATTTTGGCATATTTCAAGTGATGATAAAAGTAGGGTCTTGCTGATGTTTTTGTTGGATTTTCTTGGAATACATTGGGTAGTGTTGCACTTTCTTTCTGATAAAGTCAAGAAACATATGAACATTGGTGGAGATTTTCATGGATTGAAAAATGTTAGTTATAGATATTCATTTCTTTTCTTTATTTTACACTTGAAAATTGGGTTTCCTCTACCCTTTGGTTGTAACAGATGCTTTCTCCATTAGCTGCAGTTCATGTTTCATGTTTTTGTCGAAGTGGCTTGATCTGCAGCTTCTGGTTTTATGTATTTGATGCAGAAGTTTGCATTGGGTTCAAGGCTTTCAAAGCTTCATTTTATTAATAAGGCAAAGATTATAGTGAAAGTTTGTAGTACCTTCTATTAAAGCATACATTTGTTGCTACCTGTGGAATTTTGTTTGCCGTTAAGGTCATCTTTCTTTCGTATAGTAATTGTTAGCTACAAAAAAACACATGTTAATGGCTTCCACTATAAGTTTGTGTTTTTATCTTGCTTTCTGTGGTGATGGTTTGAGACATCTTATTTTTGAATGATGTATTTTTGTTAGCCATTTTTATTATGTTTTACTTGATAGTGAAAGGCTGCAAATTGAATTACTTAAGGACAATTACATATATGTCATTTGGAACGTTGTGAATAACGCCCAGTAAGTTAATCTGAATAAGCTGCCCCAAACAGTTTTATCAGACAGGGGCAGAAATGTCATTTAACCACCAATAAGCTAATCTAAATAAGTTGTCCCAAACAGCAAGCTAGATTATTCTGATAATCTGCAGATTATCATATTATCAAAATAATTTGTTTATCAGCAGATTATTTATCAGCTGCGCCAAACAGACACTAAATGTGCATCTTTTAGATTATCATATAACCTTAGATGTTAGTAGAGCTGCATGATTTTTAATAAATAAATGCACACATAAAACTAAATTATATTTTGATTGATGAAATCAAAATATGGTATTTATGAATGTTTATATGTGCAAGTTCAAAGGAGAAGTTCACTCCCTAATGTCTCGCGTAGAGGTTTTTCTATCATCCCAGACAATTATAATAATTAGTTCACTAACTATTTTGTCTAGAAAGGATAATATCGAGAAGGGGCGAGTAGACAAAACTTCCACCCCAAAGAATTGTGATATATAGATAGCTAACCGCTGTGCTGACGGAATAGTATCGGTCAGAGGCAGGTAAGGATCTTTCATTTCTAGACAATTGTGATGTTTTCACCACTACCCGTTGTGCCAACGGGAGTTGACGGAGCAATATCAGTTAATGATGTGTTAGGTTATTTTAACGGTGATCCTCAAAGTTTACAAATGTGTATGTAAAGAATATACAGTAAAACTAAAAATAAATACATATAGAATTTTAGAGTATTTTTCATTTAGAAAAGAGTATTGATACATGCAATAATATATTCAAAGATTTCTTATAGAGTTACGAAAAATTGACATATTCTAATATTTCTAAAAAATATATGAAAGACTCATGCAAATTGAATTCATTCCCTTGAGTTAGTGTAGAAATAGAATATAAAAAAATTATTTTTTATTCTCCGACCGTCCATTACTCTCGTGTTTAATTTCAAAACCAGGGCCATGTCGTGACACTGCCACTGTTGCGTCTGGCCCCCACCAACTGCAGCCATCATCAGCCACCTGCCCGCCCACAGGGAATCTTCGTGCTAGATGGAGCAAGAAAGAAGTCGTATACACCATGAGCAATAGAGATTAAAACTGGATCACACGTGGACTTAACTGTTTTATAAAAGTTATACTTTCTCTTTAAAAAAACTAAAAAATATCAGACTAAACACGCTTTATTTTTTATTTTTATAAAAATATATAAATCATAACAGTACCAAACACAATTTCTAAAAATAGAAAATAGAAACTAAAACAATAACAAAATAGATTAAAAACAAAAAACAAAAAATAGAAAACAGAAAGTGATCCCCAACAAACACTTAACTTTATATTATACTCCTCTTTTAAAGGCCAACATTCTGCGTCTTAGAGCATTACAGATCTTATCACCATTTTATAAAATTTTCTTCTCAATTTAAGCGATACTTTTCTATCACAAAATAGGTCTGATGCATTCCTCCACTTCAACCAACAAACTTGAATTCTACTAATAGTATCCCCATGTATATCACCATCGCTTTGAAAAACAGAACTAAGATATCTAAAACGTTTACACCTTTTAATGATTTGATCACCTATAATTACAACTTTGTCACTGCAGCTACTACTAAAATTACATTCCATGTATTCAGTTTTAGTTTTACTCAAACGAAGGCCTTTAGACTCCATTGTATACCTCCATAATTTAAGTTTTCCCTAAACTCTTTCTATAGTCTTATCCACAAGAAGGATATGATCAGAAAAAAGGTATACACCAGGGTATATCCTCCTGTAAATGTCCAGCAAGAGTATTCATAACTAAAACAAAAAGATATGGGCTTAAACCGGATCCCATATGTAATCCAACTAAAATAAGAAAATCCTTGATCAATCCTCCTTTCATTTGAACACAAGTAACAGCTCTAGTATCATATCTTTAATGACTTAAAAAAATGTCATATCAACACATTTTTTCTCTAGAACTCTTTAAAGGACTTCTCTTCGAACCTTATCATAATTCTCTATGTACTTCTCTATCATACTGATTATGATGAATTTTTGTAGCACGTCTTAACCTACGGTTAATTACCCTCTCCCATAATTTTGAAGTATGACAAATCAACATAATTCCTCTATAATTTGTACTCTTGTGCAACCCCTTTTATTCTTAAAAATGAGGACCAAAATATTCTTCCTCTACTCAGACATCTTTTTAGTTTTAAAAATAATATTAAAGTGTTTAGTAAGCCAAGAAACTCCCAAATTTCCTCAATATTTCCAAACTTCAATTGGGATATCATCAGGGCATACTGATTTTCCACCCCTAGTTCTATTTAAAGCCTCCAGAACTTTAATCTCCCAATATCTTAGGTTTTAAATTTTGATATTCATGCAAGAGTCGCACTAGAAATGATGTAAGTGCAATTATAGATAAGAGTTTAAAAGATAATGTTGTAAAAATTAATGGAATTGAAGATAGAATTAGAACCCTTAAGATTGTTGTTGATACTATGATTTTTAATGTTATACATATTTATGCTCCTCAAGTAGGTTTGAATATTGATTCTAAAGAAAATATCTGGATTGACATAGAAGAATTATTACAAATGATACCTTTTAAAGAAAAAAAAAATTTTATTAAAGGATAACTTATAAGTGCGGCGGCGTTTTTGAAAACGCTTGAAAACGTCGTCGTACCGTTTATTTTGCACGTTTTAACTGCTTATATGTAAACTGCGTNTAAATTTTGATATTCATGCAAGAGTCGCACTAGAAATGATGTAAGTGCAATTATAGATAAGAGTTTAAAAGATAATGTTGTAAATTTAATGGAATTGAAGATAGAACTAGAACCCTTAAGATTGTTGTTGATACTATGATTTTTAATGTTATACACATTTATACTCCTCAAGTAGGTTTGAATATTGATTCTAAAGAAAATATCTGGATTGACATAGAAGAATTATTACAAATGATACCTTTTGAAGAAAAAAAAAATTATTGAAGGAGATTCACGGCCTGTTTGGGGCAGCTTATAAGTGCGGCGGCGTTTTTGAAAACGTCATCGTACCGTTTATTTTGCACGTTTTAACTGCTTATATGTAAACTGCGTTTTTTTATTTTGAGAATACGCGATCGCGGGTATAACCCTGCGATCATCGTTTCGAACGCCGGTTCGAGATAACTTTTACACGTTTGCCCCCTCAGCGACCCCGCAGCCCTAAAATTCTCTTCCGTCGAAGGAAGCCACGCCTACCTCCCACGCTCGATTCGTTCGGACCTCCGAACTCCCGAAAGCCAGAGCCGCTCCTACCTCCGTTGAAGGAAGGAAGAAGTTTTCCCGCCCCCCCCCTTCCCCGCGATCTTTTGTCTGTCCTAGCTCGCGATCCACGGCCTCTCCTTGCTGTCGAACACCTCTCCCTACTCTTCCTCGACAAGCTTCTTCGACAATCTCAGCAGGTAAAACTTCCTTGCCCTTTTCTTCGCAATTCCACTGGCTTTTCGACAGCCATTTCTCTCTTCTTCGCACCTCAACAAGCATTTCTACAATATCTCTTCCTCTTCTTCTTCTGCATTTCTTCCTCTTGTAAAATTTAAAATGTGTCAATATAGTGAACACAAATTGTGCGAGTCATTTCTTCCGAGAGAAAATTATATGTATTGGAATTTGGGCTAACCATTTCAGCCTAATCGTAACTTAATATTGTTGTATGCATTCGAGCATGATGGATGGTAGCGTTATTTCTGTATAAATTGTAACATCAGGATTGTTTATTGTGAATGGATAACAATAAGTTCTGTGATGTTTTATCATACTACCGTGTAAAAATTCTTTCCCAAATGTAGGATTTCTTATGTGAAATTGTTTTTGGATTTCTCATATGAAATTGTTGTTGGATTTCTTATATGAAATTGTTGTTGGATTTATTGTTTCTAAATTATGTACTTCGTGCAGGTAAATATTATCTAGTTGTACACTTCCAAAGCAGATAAATTAGCTTAAAATTGGAATCTCTATTGTTTGTTTACTCGAAAAAACGTTGCATTAAGCATCTATGTTGCTAAGCAAATTTGCATGGGGTTACAGATAATTTAAATTTTAAATTATTGATTAGGGCAAATTTTAAATTATTGATTACAATTTACGTTATAGATAATTTAAATTTTTTTAAAAAAAAATTATCTACTAAAAGTTACAGATGAGATGTTTTATAAACGCACATAACAAACAACTAAACAGTTTATCCATAACAGGGGCAAAATGGTCATTTATCCAGAATCAGTTATTTTCCAAACGCACAAACCAAACAGTCAGCCAGCTTACTGGATCAGCTGCTCATCAGCAGATTATCAAAATAAGTTGTTTATCAGCAGAAGCTGGATAAGCTGCAGCTGCCCCAAACAAACCCTTAAATGGATATGTTGGTAGAGTGGTAGAAGATTTTAGAAATATTCATAGTGGCTACGGTTTTGGAGTGATTAATGAAGAAGGTAGAACAATTTAAGTATGAAATAAAAAGAGCACATTTGGAGTTGCAAGATCTTACAATTAATGGTTTGTTCTCAAGCAGAATTGTCCTGCTGAACTTAGTGAGCTTCATTGCCTTCGTTAAACGCTTGACCTGCCAGTCAATGGGCAAAGAGTCCACAAGCTCAAAGAAATAGGTAGCATAACCATATTCTGGACGTTCCAAAGCAATTCTGCAGCAGTACAAATCACAAAATGACATTCAGGTATTATATGGCTAAAGAAGCGAAGAGAAGTACAGGTGACAACAGTTAATAAAAAGGACAATTTACATACATACCCCACTCAATTCCTACGTATTTACATATCTAACACCTAAACTTCAATTTTTACAAACGTCACATTACCTATGCATGAAAAGGTGTATTTTTGATGTGATATGAAAAAAGTGAAGTTTAGGTGTTAGGTATAAAAATATATAAGAATTAGGTGGCATGAATGTGCATGCCCCAAGCTAAAAAATACTCGACCTGTTGTGTGCATGAAAAACAAAAATAAAAGACTGCAGCTCCCTACACCATCCCCAGTCAATAGGAGTTTGACGAAAGCGCAGATAGCGAGTCTGAATGTGATGAAAAAAATTAACAATCATAACAACAATGGCTGCAATTAATAAACAAGGAAAAAAACTAAAGTAAACTAAATGTAAATTTTCTAAATACATTATCCATCTTTCTTCTAAAAAAATTCAAAAAAATAAAAAAGCTATTGAGATCAGTATGCAGTTATAAACAGCAGATTACGGTTTTGCTATTGGACGAAAGAAGATAAGTAACATTTTATTTCATCAACCCAAACCAAAAAGGCAAAACTTAAAACCACTTCTTCTAACTTTTACGAGTATAAACTGTTCCAAAGGTCTCCAAATTTCATCATGTTAGCTTCAGTTGAAAGAAAAGAAATCATTTGTTTGAATTTTTTATCAATCATGTGATTAGTGCCTACAATTGAAAAATTAAATAAAAAGATGCTTTAAAAATCCCTTATATGTATGTATGTATATAAGATATAAGGATGTCAGTGATGGACTTAAGTGAACATAAAGTTTCAAGAGGATGGGCTAAGTGAAGATTGTGGTAAAGTGTAAAATATGATAAAAGTGTCGAATTTACAATGACATGTAAACAAGGGATAGAAATGTTACAGAAGATTAATGATTTTGAAATGACGCGTAAATAAGGGACAGAAATGCTATAGAGGATTTCACGATTTTACAATGACACAGTGATCTAATTAACACAAACTTTAATTAATAGTAGTGGTCAATTCCATAAAGTTAGCAAGTAGTGGAAAATAAACAAATTAATTGGAATAGTAAAATTTTTGTAAAATAAAAAATAAACAAAAAAAGTTGCTTCGCTAAACCACTTAACAGTAACCATTTACTACAGTCGAGTACCTGTTCAATAAGTGAAATCAAGCAAGCCAAGCAATAAATAGCTTTTTCTCCCTTCATAGGTCTTGCCGAAGTAAGCTTCAAAAGAGAGGAACGCTCCCAAAATAACTGAACAAATAACAAAATGAATTATAACCAAGAAAAAGTAAAATAGCCATTGCAACTACTCCTGTCAAAGACAAGAGTTGCACATTATTTTTAGTAGCATAACAAATAGCGTTTACAATAGCGGGAGCAGAAGTGAAAGAAAACAATATAAAAAATCTAAAAATAATTTATAATGGTCCTAGGAAGCTCATATTACCAGTGCAACAGAGTGCACCAATCTTGACCTCTCAGTGAAAAGAGAAAAGAGAGAAAAAACTGCCATTGAATGAATAAAATTCTCAAAAAGCACACAAAAGATGCCTAAATTCAAGAGAACATCAAAAGATCGGGATATATATATATATATATATATATATATATATATATATATATATATATATATATATATATATATATAT
>JXCR01034834.1:61984-75421 GCA_002079205.1 Phalaenopsis hybrid cultivar | reverse complement strand
GAAATTGATATTTTCATTTTTTATTAGTTCAATTGAAAAAATTGTGAACATTGACATCAAATCAATATTTGAATTCACAGGTATTCATTACATTTTACAATTGTTATTTTTAATAAATAAATGCACCAAATAGCCATGCATAGAAGATCAAATGCTGTATCAAAGTTTAGGTACACAGAAGAAAATACTCAGCACCAATGAGTTGCTTGGCCTTCTAAGATTAGGTGAGCCACAACACAACTAAATCTAAACTGTTTATTATCTTTACAGCTTAACAAACAAAATGCTCTAATTGAATGATTATCTTTCGAGATGGGAGAACTCCAATGATAGGAAAAAAAATCAATTTTACATCAAACTACCCCTAAAAAAAATTTCAAAGATAAAGGTCATCATCACAAAGAAGGTGTTTGGGTGCAAACAGAAAAGAATAAAACTTAAAAAGTTTTGATAACTTAAATTTGTAATAGAATATTCAAAATATTCAAGATGTTTCTTACAGTAATATCATACATATGTAACAAAAAGTTCAAGTACAACTATTAAAATATGCAGAAATGCTACTATGAGAATAAATTAAATGAAAGTCTTAGAAATAAATCATCTAGAAGAGCATGATAAGCAAATTAATTTGGTTTATCACAGATTGGTCCAAAAAAAGGAGTAAAATTTGAAGAAGACACATAAAAATAAATATTTCGCTCCAAGTTGGATACCTATTGAGAGTTAAAAGTTATGGGTGATATTGCACTTCAATATCACCCATAACTTTTAAGGCTAAAAGACGCCAAATGACTCTAACCTCACAACCAAAACTCCATAATCATTAATCTAACTCAAGGTTATTTAATTCCACGTGTTTTGCATCATATTTCTAGCATCACAAACGTAAAACTCTGCATGAGGAGAAAATGGAGAATACAATATTTCGAGAGATAGTGGCATCACATCAACAAGGAACTATGACGAGGAATATTATTCTGCTTACCCGGATGAGAAACCAAGATTCAAGAGACACCAATCAAGAAAAGGGAAATGCTGAAGCCATCACTAGAATGTCATCACACAATAAGTTATCACCAACATCACTTAACACCTACACCTTTATTCACTTTAGAGTTATAAGCTATGACATGTGTTGTGGTGGGAATATTGGGACCATCTAACACCTCTTTTCCCGACCAGCTCCTTGTCCCTCCGTCCCATCCCTCAATCTCAAAAATTGCTCAAAACTTAATTGAATAAACTAACCTTGTTATAACTTGTCTGAACTGGGTTGCAACAAAGATTGAATCTTGTTTGAACCTTGATCGAAACATTTCCAAATCATAATAGAACCATAATCACTATTCGAAACTTGTTTATAAATACAAACGATCATAACCCAAATGTTGTGATGAACTTATTTTTTGAACTTCTAATATTCTTACATGGATATTTTATCTTATATTGATCTTTGCGTGAATCTTATTAATTTATAATTTAATATTAAGATATCAATGTCACTTCATACTTCATGCTTTGATGTTACTATAATACCTCATACACCGTACAATTTGTTGATTTTAAAGCTTATGCCACAAAAATCCTAGTCTCATGGACAAATAATATACCAATACTCAATCACACAATTTTAAACCATGATTATAAGTGCAAGAATTCCAGCTATTATCAGACTAAGAATGACGCCTCATACCAAATTTAGGCGAATCAAATCTGATCCTACAAAATCAATACATCATAAAGATCAAATTTGAGTCAGATCTCAGTCAAGCCACTTGATGCAAGAAGAGCATGGACATTAGATATAGATAACTAGCAAAAAATTCTACTCCAAGAGCAAGAAAAGGCAACTGACAGAGCATAATTGAACATGTTTGATAAAGTTCACAAATGAAACCTTAGACATCACAGTTTCTAGTTCTTCAAAACTGCCTTCAGAAGAAACGGTTTCAAGTGGATCAATATCTTCCAGATCCCCATAAAGTTTAATTTCCTCAACTTGTATGCCTCTATCAAGTAATGCCTAAACAGATAACATCAGGTTTAAAATCATTATGCATATGAAATAAAAATAAATTTTCAATCTAGATGAACACCTTTAGGAGTCCAGGAGCATCTTCTTCCATAGCCTTTTCCACCGAATTCCTGCAAAAAAATTTCGAGCGAAAACATAATCTCGTTTGACATTGTTTAATATTTTTAAGATAGGAAATGAAACAAGAAAGGTGTCCGCCATTTACGTTGCAGTTTTCCTCCTTTTCCTTCTACTAGAGGATAGGAACTCTTTAGTATTTACAGAACCAAGAGCAACTTCTTCTGAGATATTCCAACTTTTGACAGTAACATCGCCCTCAGAAACAAAGAGGCCCAACCTACATTTCAATGGAACGTGATCTATAATGTCTGGTGCGGAGTCACTATAAAGCTCTGTTTTATCCTCAAAAATCAAGGAGACATGTTCTCTGGTGTTGCAAGAAAAAATTTGCAAATCAGTCAGAAGTTTGCTCCCCACAGGCTCAGATTTAACACCGAGCAAACTACTCGATAAAACGGAATTGGATTTTGGCTCTTCAGCATGAACATTAATTTCCGGATAACATTCACTATCCAGTCTAACTTGTAAATTCCTGTTGCTTATCAAAAAATCATCACGAACGTCATCATCTTTTTCAGGATGCTGATTGATCAAACAATTAGTCTCTGAAATCTGTTCACCCAAACCAGATAACTTAGTACTAAATAATCTCAGCATATTGCTTGCATCAGCTCCCTCAATAGATTCGGGTTTCACCTTAGTAAGCAAACCTGATGAAGCTGCGGCAGTTGACCTAATAACGGCAGATGCAAAACCAATTTCAGCTTCTTCTTCAAAAGATTTGGGTTCTATCTTGATAGGAAAAGCTGCTTGGGATGAAATATTTACCCAATTACTGGAATTCTTTTCAAAAGCAATTTCTGGGTAAGTTTTTTTGGAAGGTTTTCCTTTTAAGTTGTAAGCGGGCAAGCCTAAAATAAATAGATCATTAATGGTATCCTCCCTAGCAATGCCATGCTCAGCACTTGAGATTTTACCAAGCGAAGCATGTGGTTGATCTAAGCATTTGGAATTTTTTACGAATTTTTCCCTTGATTTGTAGCCTGAAAACGCACAAATGCCCGTTTTATTGATTTCACCAGATCTAGTTCTATATGTTTCATCAACGACATTTTTCTGACAAACATTGTCAGAAGCTCTTTCTGTACATGGCTTTTCCATAGACAAATGTGCATCATTAAAATTTGTATCATCATCTATCACTACATCAGAATTGGAGTTATTTATGTTGATTCCAAAATCGCTGAAATTAGACAAAGAATCATCCTGTAGGGGGGCATGTAGTTCAAGGTCATGAAAACATTAGAAATCAACAACTTGCACTAACCCAAACAGAATCAGAAACAGGAAAAATTGAATAATTTTTAGAAGATTTACCTAAAGGGATGCCCATCGTGATCTAATGCAAATAGGAGAAGCATCAATGGAAAAATAGAAGCAGCAGTCATTTAAAGATAGAAAAAAAATATATTTCCACTTCTTATTGGCAGCAGGAAAACAGCTGGTCAAGGTAAAAAACAGGAATGAAAAAAGAATCCATAAAAATTTTCTGAGTTGAATTAAAACCATATTGACCTTTTCACCACAATATAGAGCATTTTAAAATAAAAAAATCGTGAATTTGTAAATTAATTCAACATATAAACAGATCATGACTCAATCTAAACTAGCAACCTTGAACAAACATTGGTTTCAACCGGAAAAAAAATATAATTAATTTTTTCTTCTTTTTGGTACTAACAAGATAGACTTCAATAAATTTTGAAGGAGAACATGGCAAAATCATTTTTTTAAGCAAATTATATTAGCTAGATAACAATACAAGTATATCAAAGGCACTTCTAAAACATGCTAGCACCAACAACAAAGCCTTAATCCCACTACATGGGGTCGGGTACAAAAAGCTAGAAATAATTCTAGCACAAGAAGAAAAATACAAACAAGCAGAAAAAAGCAAGAAATAATTCATTTGAATCGTTTGACTTAAATCTAGGAAAAATAAAGGAATGACAACAAATTTTTTCCTAATTTATGCCCTTTTTGGTATAAAGAATATTGGATCATTTATCCACTAGAGAGTCAACAACTTGAATGCAACAAGCAAATGCTACAATCGAAATTAGAATTAAATTCTGAAAAATATTCATTGTCTTGTTCACCAAATGAGATAGGTTGGGGGTTTCAAAAACTTGCAGAGCATTGTCTTTGATAAATTCAGCAATAGATGAAATAACCAGCACATAAGAGCTAGGAGAAGTAGAAAAATCAATAACTTTCTCTTGAAATTGAACCTAGATCTAGGTTTTCAGAACATATTTGAACAATAGAAGTGTAATCTTCCACCTATGGTCCTATCTAAGGTTTAAATGAGTTTTGAAAGATTTTAAAAATTTATATCCGAAAATCCGACAAAAAGAAAAATATGATAGCATACCACTAAATTCTACCTTTCACTAATATCCGAACCATGGAGATCCAATTAATATGAAATAGTACATAATGCTCAATTCCACCAAGACCGGCACCAGAAAAACTGGCAAAACGAGCTATTGCAACATCCGCCTAAAAGATTTTTCTGATTGAAACCAAAGAGAACAATGTAGATTGGTTGAAATAATGCAAACGGAGCTGTGGAAAAGATATCCAAACTAAATTGACTAGAGACAATATGAAGCAATCAAAATGAGGGAGCCATTGTAACATGTGAATTGGAAGCTCGTTAACATAATAGAGCCACCGTGAGAATAGTACTATTTAATCTGCTTCTAGCAAATAGAGTAATCACATAACAGCTTTAAATTTAACAGAAAGTTGTGAATTAATGTCATGCTAGGACGACCAATAATAAATACAAAGTTTGAGGGACCAAGAAACCATAGAAATCTATTCATAAAAAAAAAAAGATAGCATGTTGTACCTAGAAAGACGAGGTTGTTTATGTTAAAGATTCTGAAGCTTGCTGAAAGAAATTGAAAATTCATTGATTGAGAAGAAGAAAACACCCACAACATTCGAATTATCCACAACATTCGAATTATGAACAACATTGGCAAAATGGTCTGGAGCTTGAGGCAAAGGAAGCTCAACCATTGAGAAGGAAGTAAGGGAACAACCACCGAAGCACTAATAAGGGTAAGCTCCACCATTGGGGCTGAAGTAAGATCAGTCATCTGAGCACCAAACGGGGTAGATGGCAACCTCATGTAGAGTCAACAAAAGTCCTAGGGAGAGTCATCACAGAAGTTGGGATACAAGAATGCTCAGATGAATCTTAAAGTGAAAAAAATCCCAACAATGATCAATAAAATCGAGCATCCACAACCATTAACATACCGGAGTAAGAGCAAAAAAAAACAATCACTGACCATATTGACGAGGACACCATAACACAACCAGCTTTGGAAGCCAATGAGGCCATAATAGATACCAGTGCCACAAGGTGTCAACATCAAGAAGTGAACCATGCCTCACAAATGCCCCACAACAGTGTTGCCTCAAAATGGGTGAATGCAGGTGTTGACCTCATTTTTGTGAGGTCTTTCCTTCCTCTTCATAGAGCCTAGGATCTAGCTCTAAGACTTCCTATCAACTATCTTAGAGGACTAGAGATGGACCTACCCTTAGAAATTTCAGTCACTTCCTATTTCTCTTGTGATGTCTCGCATTGATGATCTCAAAATCATCGTTGTATGGTCGAGTGGTTAAGGACTATCATGTAGAGACTCAAGAAGAAGTTCTCAATGGGATCTCAAGCTCTAGGAAAACCTCTTCAGGACTTTATCATTACACACATACACAAAATTCACTATGTTGCACAAGATCAGACTAAAATTGAGCTTAAAGAATAGGTGAAAATGTGAACTTCTCCGGACGACCTCCGATGACGAAATGGACTGCTCCGACGCGTCCGGGACATCAATTTTAGCTAGGAAAGACACTCATATTGTCATAATTCCGCACACGAGCAAATTGCATGCAAATCGATGAATTCTTCAAAAAGACCTCCGACGACGAAACGAACCACGCCAACGAGTTCGAAACGTCAGAATTACCTAAAAAGGATATCCATTTTGTTATGATGTGACGCANTTGATGATCTCAAAATCATCCTTGTATGGTCGAGTGGTTAAGGACTATCATGTGGAGACTCAAGGAGAAGTTCTCAATAGGATCTCAAGCTCTAGGAAAACCTCTTCAGGACTTTATCATTACACACATACACAAAATTCACTATGTTGCACAAGATCGGACTAAAATTGAGCTTAAAGAATAGGCGAAAATGCGAACTTCTCCGGACGACCTCCGATGACAAAATGGACTGCTCTGACGCGTCTGGGACATCAATTTTTGCTAGAAAAGACACTCATATTGTCATAATTCCGCACACGAGCAAATTGCATGCAAATCGATGAATTCTTTAAAAAGACCTCCGAAGACGAAACGGACCACGCCAACGAGTTCGGAACGTCAGAATTACCTAAAAAGGATATCTATTTTGTTATGATGTGACGCGCAAACAAAAATGCATGAATCAAATTTTATTTTTGAAATATTAAATATTTTATTTTAATATAATAAAATTTATAACCCCACTTAATCCCTACTCACGCACACGATTCTTTTTCCTTCTTCAATCGAGAGCCGCTTGGGCGTGCCCTAGCGCCTGCGATCGACCGCTCCCGAGGCCACTCGATCGAAGCCATGGCTCGCCAAGCCCAATTCTTCCTCTCCCGCATCTCATCTGCCATGTGCGCACGTGCCTCGTCCCCTCGAGCTCCGCTCGAACGAGCGGCTCGCCAGTTGGTGTATGTCGCGTGCTTGATCCCTTCTCCTTCTCGAGGCCGCATTTCCTCCTTCCTAAATACGATAGTTCCTCTCCTGATACCTCATTCGACTNACTCGATCGAAGCCATGGCTCGCCAAGCCCAATTCTTCCTCTCCCGCATCTCATCTGCCATGTGCGCACGTGTCTCGTCCCCTCGAGCTCCGCTCGAACGAGCGACTCGCCAGTTGGTGTATGTCGAGTGACCGATCCCTTCTCCTTCTCGAGGCCGCATTTCCTCCTTCCTAAATACAATATTTCCTCTCCTGATACCTCAGTCGACCGCTCCACAGACGTAGGTATGACAATCCACCTTTTCCTGTGGCTATAAAAACCTCATCCGGGGAGGTCTAGGAGGCTAGCCGAAAATTTTGGAGAGGGTGGAGGTGCTGCCAAAATTTTCTCTAATCTCCTTGTTGGATTTTCCTTGATCTATCCATCTCTTGTGTGCTTGAGGCCTTTTGGAGGTGCTATGGGAAAGATTTGTGGAAGTTTCGGAGCTGGAATTTCAGTGGAGCTTACTTCTTTTCTGGAATTTTCGTTTTTGGGTTTCTTGATTTTCTCATTTCTGATTTAGTGACTAGTTGAGGTAAGCTCCTTATCCTCTTCCTTGACTGTTTAGTTATGGCGAGCTTCATACCATGGGAATTCTTCTTCTTATTCTTTACATAACTACGAAGTTTCTTGCAAAAATCTGGACGAACTCGTGCAATTAATGCTAGATCTTTGGATGTTTACATATAATACCATTCATGGCTTCTTTCATTTTTTTTTCAGGAACCATAACTTCTAAAAAGAATGATACAAAAAGGTTAGGTATGTGTGAATTGGAATTTGGATAAAAGATAGGCTAAGCATATTATAACTTGGGGATTTGTATTTATGTTGCTCACACTTTTCTATTATTCCTGCATGAGCGCTTGTGTTCAGTTATGTAGGAAGCTTAGCTTCTTTTATGTCAATGAGGTTGGATGGGTCATATAGATATATGAATAATGGGTTCTCTGCTTTTCTGTTATTATTGTTGGGGAATTTATATACGTGCCACACTCTTTTTTTTATGAGTGATCATATATGTTGGGGGGTATGCATACAAACGTCCCTTCTTAACATGCTTGCTCGATACTACCNAAGCTTAGCTTCTTTTATGTCAATGAGGTTGGATGGGTCATATAGATATATGAATAATGGGTTCTCTGCTTTCCTGTTATTATTGTTGGGGAATTTATATACGTGCCACACTTTTTTTTATGAGTGGTCATATATGTTGGGGGGTATGCATACAAAGGTCTCTTCTTAACATGCTTGCTCGATACTACTTATCATTTGATAAAATTTGGAGCTAGTGTGGTCATTCAAGGAAGTTCAAGACTGAATAAAAAGAAGGTATATATATATATATATATATAAGAGTTACTCGTATCTTGAATTTGCATTTGAGACGTATGGAAATAATTTTATTAAAACTTCTAGCATCCATATAGTCAACAAGTTGTTTTGCTGAAACTATTATCACATGAGATTGGCATGTTTTTCTATATACTTAAGCTGTTCTTTTTGTTATTTGCAAATCGTGATGCATGAGCTGTGTTGAGAAGTATCGTGAAGGGCATTTGTATACAAGTTACACAGTTCTTACGCATTTACGTTTCTAACACCCAAGCTTAAATATTTACATAGTTGTCAGTTCAGCCATGTAGGCAAGCTACATTGGTGATCTTCCTAATATGCTATCAAAGATTTGGATGTTTTCAACGTAAAATTTGGGTGTTAGATATGTAAATACATAAAGAATCGTATGGCATGCATGCAAGTGTAGGTTGTGTCGAGAATACCATAGGAGCTTATAATTTTCGTTGTCATACTCCCTTGCATGTTGGAATTCATTTGCAAAGTTAAAAGAGTAATTTACACCCATACCACCCAATTATACACTTACACATCTAATGCCCAAGTTTGCTATGGCAATTGCAATGCCTAAGAGGGGAAAGAGAAATATGAGATTTTTGCATAACTTGGTTTGTTAAAATTGGGAACTTTGGTATGTTCTGCTATGAAAAATCTGGAATGTTTTGTTGGTTTTGTTGTGAAGAATTAGAAATTATGCAGGCCGGTTTTATGCGATTGGAAATTTGTTTGGTTTGATTTTATGAAAATCTGAAAATTGACAGCTTTATATGTGCGAAAATCCCGAAACTTCGACGAATTGGCTTGTGGAAAATTTGAAAGTTTTTTTTTTCTCGTTATTTTCAATATAAGACTTTTTGAAAATGTGACACTCGTTTTGGAGAAGGTTTAGGTGCCAATCTTGTGATATTTGAATGCACCCGTTTTGTGACGGTTGGGCTGACCATTTTCGAATGCTTCAGGCACTTGGTTTTGACGTAGTTTCATTTGGCCTTATTGAAGTTTTCGGAGGATTTTGATACAACTTCCTTTTGAATGCTTGAAATCCATGTACATGCTAAAATAAAAATTTTAAATATATTGCAACTTGATTGTCCACTTGTTGATTATCAGTACCGGGCAAAGGAGTACCCTCCTAAGTTAGGTTTGGTATGACACCTTTCTAGTTGAGTGGCAAGCTCTACACATCCGGGTGACCGATAGTAGCTTTCGACATCTCTCAATTACAAATATATAGTATCTGAGCCTAGCCCCAACCCGAGTGCTTACGGTTTTCTTTCTTCAGATTTTTTGTGGGATTTTATTGGAACTTTTGGTAAAGAACTCATGATCTTTTTCCGAGATATTCCTGTGTCTTCGGTGACTTTCATTGAGTTACCATTTGTTGTTTTTACTTCGAGATTTTCATCGTAAATCATTCGCCGAATTTCTCGAGTTTTCTTTCGTAATGTGTCATTTTTCGCTCTTTCTTGAGTTTTCTATGTGGTATTTCTTTTGCAATTCATGCTAGTTCATTTCTTAAAATTTTGTTACTATACTTCTACCTGTTACTGCTACTTTTACACGCTATACCTTAGAATAGGAGACCAGTAGTTGGCTTCATAGGAAGTACCTGGCAGCATATCGTTGATTAAACAATAGCATATACCCTTGAAATTAACATCGAATCTGAAGGTGCTACAACGGGGAGCTTGGAGTGAACATCGTGGGCGGCACGACGAGGACATACAGAAGAGCAACTTCGAGATGGATCTACGACATCAAAACAAGTTTACAGCAACTAAACATTTTCCTTAGTTTAAATAACAAGCCACAAGAATTCAAGATGGTTTGCTTAGCGCAACATAAATCCTCACCCTATCTTTAGGCTTTTACACAACTCTGCTATACAATTATAAGTCCTAACAATTTTAGAATTCCAAGATTACCGTGCGGTACAGTGTAAAACCTCCTATCTTTTAAGTCATTTGCATGATCAGATATCGTGCAAATGTAAGTCCTAAATTCTAAAATAAGTTGCAAGATTAAACATTTGATAACATCATTTCAAAGACATAAAACCAAACAATAGAATAGTTTGAAGGTCACCGGGGTTCTCCCTGGATCTGTGATATCCCCTACTCTTCTCTCCTTTAGATTCCTTAAAATAATTGTTCCTGTTTGAGTCACACCTGATTGATTTTTCCGGTGTTCCTGTTTGAGTCACTCCTAAACTTTAAAGTCTTCTTAAGTGACCCCGGTGTTCAACCTTGGAAACCTAAACTTTAAAATCTGGAAAGTAAACCATCTGATCTTAATCGAGAGTCTTCTTAAGTGACCCCGGTCATTTAAGATGTAATTAACTATAGGGGTTTGTCTCTATAGGGAACTTGGAACCCAGGAAAAATAAATATTATCTAATCATTATATTAGGTAAGGGAACTTGTCGGTCATATATAAAACGTTTTTACAGACCAAACGGATGTCACAAACTTCTTAATTTATGTGGTTGAGTCTACTGTTAAGTAGTATGTTTATCCTTCGTGATAGTGTATTACTTATGGAATCACGTTCAACCATCCAAACTATTTAATATGTGAGATTCATTTTGTCTTATTTATTTTTAAATTAAAATATTACTTTCAAAAATCATATTTACATCAAAACTATTTTCATAATTTACAAAAAAAATCCACTTTTTCAAAAATAATGGCTGACACAGGCACATGGAGAAAAGTGATTCAAAATCGGCAATGATGACATGAACGTTGTCAAGCAACAAAATACCATGTTGCTCAAGTGCCCTCACTGCTGACAAAATCGAGAACAATGCACGAAGCGATGCAAGTAACTTGTGCAGGCAAAGCTGCCTAAACCCTAGCCATAGGGAACAGCTGATGTCGCCAAAAGCATTCCACATGCGTGGAGTGTCACCTGGAGTGGTGTGGCTAGGGAGATGCGCTAGAGAACAGGGCAAGATGTTATACCTCCATGGAGGGCTGACATGGATCAATTTAACCGCATGAATAAGCACCATCAGTAGATTTCGAACCGTATGCAAAATAGCACAGATTCAAGAAATAAAGAGCAAATTGAAAACAAATAATCTATTCACCAAAAATTGTATAACTGTTCAGATCAAGTTAATTAGTACAACGTAATCTATCTGCACATTATATAGGGAAAAATAGAAAATAGTAAGAATAAAATTTATCTCCAGGAGAAGCAAAAGAGAATTCACATACTCTTGCAATTCAATACCAAGTTCGCCAACAAGCAATGATCTGTTAGTTCATTTCACCCTAACAAGTCAAAAATAATGTGCCAAAAATCTGATATAATTCGACGTTAGATCAACACACTTTTCCAAAAAAAATTGGGGCAAAGCAGATTTTTTATTTCAATAATTCAAACAAATCAATAAAAACGCAAAGATTAAGTACCTACGATTCGAGAGGTAGGCGATCTCTCCTAATTCCTACAATTCGAGAGGTAGGAAATCTCTCCCAAAACCTAAACTTAATACTCACAACTCAGTCTCACGCATAAACCTAACCCAAGACATAAAATTGCCCTTAGGCGTACAAAAGACAAAATTGTCCTCAGACTAGGCACCTCCTAAGACACCTTGCCCTCAAGATGAGAAAAAATGAGTGTTCCTCCTCAACAACTGCCTCTATTTCTACATTCTTTGTTTCCTAGTCCAGCACTATGAGGACTTGCAATCCTCGATTCCTATAACGGTGTCCTGAGGTAAACTTTTCATCACACTAAAAACATTACCCCTGGCTCGCTTCTCCCGAATCTCTGTCTATGTCATACCCTTGAGTGTTGCTCCCAGTCGTGGTCCATTATTTGTGTCCCGTACAGCCTCCCTCTTGACTTCCACTATCTGATCTTTCGGCATCGTCGTGGTTGCAAGTCTTGTATGATACTCCATCTGTGTTGCTCCTATTGGCTTTCTTAATGTGGTTCTTGTCTTCCACCATCTGGGCTAGATCCATTATCTCCCTCAATCCTCGCGGTCTTAGTAGTCAGTGTTGCTCGTATGTTAGGCTTTAAGTCCTTCATGAAATTCCCCTCTAGTCCTACTTCAAAAATCCTCCACGATCAACTCAATAATAGTTCAAATCTCTCCCTATATTTCATGATCATCTCCTCCTGAGTTGAAGCATAAAATTGCTCATGTAAGGTCTCCTTCATGAATGGCTCGAAAAATTCCAACAAACAATCTTTAAATTCATCACAAGAACGAAATGGGTATCTAGTCTCCCTCCAATGAAACCAGGCTAAGGTTTTCCCTTCCAAACACAATCTTGTCGCCATGAGTTTCTCCTCCCAATTTAACTCATTCATTGTGAAGTATCACTCCACTCTATACACCCACCCATGTGCGTCTTCCCCCTCGAAGAACGGCATCTTCAACTTCCTAACTTCAACATCTCCACCCAAAACTCTACTTCCTTCGGCATTTCCCTCCATGTATCTAGAAGGTGGAACTCCCTCATTCAATCGTAGGCATACCCAACTCTTGATTCCCTCCTGCCTCCATCGTGCTCTTCTGTGCCACTTACATCATCCCTCCAATTTTCGGCCCATCCCTCCATCGGAAGTCACCACTCCCCCTCCACTCGAGTCTTAGGGGAGCACTCTTGTTGATAAATGATGTCTTCTTCATTGTCTTCTCGCTTGATCTCCTTCTCTTTTGTCTTGGCTAATGATTCCTTGATCAACCCTTAGTCGAGGTTTGCAATTGAAGCGATCGGCACAACCTTGGATTGCATCTCCATGAGCTTTTCCATCATCTCCCGCATTTCACTTATGCTCTCAAATACATCCTCCATTCAACTTTCAGTGGAAGAAAACCTGTCCTCCATGGTGGCGGACCGTACTTCCATTCCCGATCTAATTTGACTAATCTCTTCCTCTAATTTTTTCTCCATATCATCTACTTTCTTTGACGTCATCTATTTCAAAAAAAAATTCTATCTCAAAGACAAATTTTATAACCTAAATTTCCATCGTATCTCCTCAACACAACTGTACCTCAAATCAATGTTTCAGGATCAAGTCAATCCCGTCAATCCGGTCCTCGCTTCCCAAGTAGAACCTACCGGAACTGGATACGCAC